>NRSZ01000466.1:0-56538 GCA_002901185.1 Tolypocladium capitatum | reverse complement strand
CCGCCTGGTGAAACGGGTTTCTCCAGGCACGGGGGCTGAGACCCCTGGACCCCTGGCTGCTGCACGGCGGGCGCTGCCGATTGGTCGACGAGGGCAGCGCGGCGATCCACACAGGGCGATCCACACAATCTTGCGTTCGATGTCGATGGAGAACTGCAGTGCTGCACCAACCCAGCACCAGCCCAGCACCAACCCAACACCGACCCGACGCATCGTCGGCACGGACGGGCTCACGGACTCGAGACGGCAGACGCAGCTTCTTTCCAACGCGCCGGGCGCCGGTCGCCCACGCCGGACCGGGCAGCGGCGGCTGGTGGTGACTCGTCCGGCTGCGTCTCAGCGCGCGTCGCGCGTCGGCAGAAGAGGCAAGGTGCGCCGACGTGAGCTGACGGAGGATGGAACCCTGGTCAGACGGCGCCAGGCAGTCATTGGAGGCGGAGTGTTTGCACCTCGCACCGGCCGATGGCTCATCGGCAGCCTCGGCCAACGTCGCCCGTCCGACAAGGCCTGAATCCCAGGATTGGGGGCGGCTCAGCCCGAGATCCATGCCATGGGACTGTGGGGTCGGTTTGCTACCTGGCTGACGGCGGCAAACGAGACGGCAACCAACAACCAGCGCGGACGCGGACGGTGGCAGATGTCAAGGCACGCGTCGGTGCCGATGACGCCGACGCCGTCGGCCCGGCCAATTGGAGCGGCCCGGTCTCGCCTCGCAGCTCCAGTCGTCGGCGCTGACAGGACGCGGGCCACCGATGGGTCCGGCGCCTCGTGTGACGGCGCTTGATCTGATGGTGTGCATCCGTCGATTCCTCCTGTGGCCCGTCGTCAGCCATGTCGTTTCGTCACGCCGGTCCATTCGTCCACGCCGCCATGAAACGCGCACGTGGATGGAGATTGCGACTGGGGCAGCCCAGCGGTAGCTGATTTGCTGTCGCTGGGAGATTGACTTGACCGCTGGAGATTTGGGGGGCGGGGGAGGGAACTGAGAACTGCGTCTGCGCCGTCGCGGCGCCAATTTGTGTCGTAATCAACACAAGACGTCGGACCGGCACCGGCTGTTGTAAACGATCTGGCGGTGGCCTGCGTGCTCCGTAGCGGCGCGGATTAAGGCGGTTGAGCCGGCGCCAACGGTGCCATGGAGACGGGATACGGACAGAAACTCGCCTCCCGCGCCATCGAATACGAGCGCTCCTCTGCAGAGTCGAGACTGCACGTTGCAGAAAGTAACTTTTCCCAACCGGCCGCGACGGATACGACGCAACGGCCGCACGGCGATTCATGATGCGGCATCTTCATCCGCAGCGGCTCGCATCGCGCTTTAGGGCAGCACGAATCGCACGCCCTGATCCGCGCCGGACCATGCCATGAGCTTGGGTCGGCTTCACTTGATGGGGAAGGGGGCGTGGGCGTGGCGCCGGGTGCTGGAGGGGACAATGGAACGCGAGAGCGCCGCCCCCTTGATTGCTGAACTTTGTGTTTGTTGCATTCCCAGCCCTGTGCCGAGTAGCAGCTGTGCCGAGCAGCAGCTGTGCCGAGTTGCAGCATGGAGGCCGACCAAAGGCCCTAATGTGGCTCGGTGAAGGTGCTCGATCCTGCAATCACAATTATTCAGTCGGGTCGTTACACAGGGAGGCTAGCGCCAGCGCGGCCGCACTGTGTGCAGTCAGCAGGCGCCGCATTCCGGGCTGTCGTCGTCGTCGAAGCCCCGGCCTGCATCGGTCCACTGCACGGCATGCTGCCCCCGTGAACACCTCCTCGACGTCCGCAGCAGAGGCACCGCGCACGCAGCACGCCTTGGCGGGGGCTGATCGGTGCTGGGCCCATGCCTGCTCACGACGTCGCCCGTATGTCGGCCGCGCTGGCTGCCGCCGGCCCCGGCGCGGCTGCCAACTGCCTAAACCCGTAGAGACTCGCGGCACAGTGGCGGTCGTGTGTTGTCGGTGCTGCGGCAGGTACCCCCCACGGCAGGTACCCCCAACGGCGGCGGTACGGGCACCTGTCGACGGCGCCCCCGCTTGCCTCGCGGCTGCGTCGGCGACGCTGCATGTATCCCAGCGGGCTCGGTACCTCTCCGGCACCGTATCGCAGCGCGCTCCCTGACACGGCGGTCGCCTCGCGCAGCAGCTTCAGGGCAGCCTCCACGGGGCATGAGTATGGACAGCACTGACTGCTGCTGCGGTGGCGACGGTGAATGGCCCAGCGGCGCCCCCCCTCCCCCGAGACCTGATCTCCTGCCCTGGCCTGCGAGTAATACTACCTACTATCCCGGACCCCGACCGCGACCACGACCTGCACACCACCCGGATCCCCCAGCCCGCACGCATACGAGTACAGCTGCTGGTGGCACGGCACTCGACGCTCCTTGCAGACATCGCCTCGCCCTGCCCTGCCCTGCCCTGACATATCCCGCACCGCCTCGCCCTCCCTCCTGCCCCCCGTCGACTCTCGGGCCCGTCGTCGCCGCGTTCTGCATCGCCAAACAGGCTGCTCAGTGCACCCTCCGCCGCTCCCGTCGTCGTGGGACTGCCTCCCGATCCCCCTTTTGGCATCGCGAGCGAGCCGCGTCCGGCAACCAGATTCCGACTTCCGTCCGACCCAGGGAACAGACGCCCACGCCGCCCGCCACCACATACCCTCCGGCATCCCGCGATAGCCGCCGCCTCTCGCGTTTCTCTCGCGCTCAGGTTGCTCGACGCTTCCGGCCTTTGCTTTGCGAGGGACTGTGCCCCATGTTGAGCACCTCGATCCGTCTCGCCTCACGACGGCCAATTCGCTCCGCCTCGGGACGACCAATCCGACCCTCCTCTCGTCCTTCGACACCCCGCGGCGGGCATTGAGAGGCGGGCAGGTGTGGCCGCAGATAGCCCCGAGCAGGTCCTCATCGGACACTGTTCACTCGGTGAGCCTCATCGCCGTGCACAATCGAAACGCGCCTTTGACCGGCCGACCGAGACACGCACCATCTGCTGCATCTCCTGCTCGGTCGCGCAGACGGATAGCTAGGCAGCCCGTTGCTGCTGCTGCCGCCGCCGCCGGCGCCGGCGCTCGTCGCCCGCACGCCGCCCGAGGCCTTCCCGCTTCATGGACACCCGGGCCTCGACGTCTGAATCTCAACATCCTTACCCCTCGAACCCGTGGACGGCGACGACGCCATCGGCGACGACTTCTGCCGCTCCCAGCAGCGGCACCGCGTTCGCCCCTGACGGATCCTCGGAGGTCGCAGCTGCCGCCGCCGCCGCCGCCGCCGCCGCCGCCGCCACCTCGCCGTTCCCCTCCCACCTGGACTTCCTCCCGTTCCTCTTCCCGCAGCAGTCCAACATTTACCACGCCCAGCTCCTCCACTACAACAAGCTCGTCTCGCCCTCGCGCGGAGGTGGCCTCCAGACGCCGCCGCTCCCTCCCATCGTGACCGCTCCACACGTCCACGCCGGCTCGAGGTCCCGATCGTCTAGTAGGGTGTCGCCCAGGGACGGCTCCGCCGGCAAGGGAGCCGCAGCCGGGGGCCATGGGAGCAGGTCACACCACAACCCTGACAAGAACCGCTCGGTTATGACATCCAAAGACGCTCCGCCCAAGATGCCCGTCAAGCAGCAGCAGGCCACGGAGCCGTTGAGGAACGTGCCGAAGCGCTCGACCGCTGCCGCCGCGTCGTCGTCGACGCACGGCCAAGCGCACTCCAGCTCCGTGCCCTCGACGCCGCACCAGCACTCCCGGCAGTTCTCTTTCGAGTCCCGCGACCCGTCCCCCACCGCCGCCAACAACCACTCCCCACGCTCGGCCTACTCCGAGACCAACAGCACCCTGCCGTCGCTGCGCCCGCTGCCCCCTAGGTTAGGGGTGGGGGGATGCAAGTATGAGACGGCCCAGATAAATTCGAGGCGGAGGATACCGTACTCGGTAGGCAACGAGCGGCTGGAGAAGCTGGACTTGCGGACGGTCAAGAGCAAGCTGTCCGAGGATGAGGAGAGGAACCTCGCCACGGACATGCGCGAGATCTTCGACCGCTTACTCCCCACCGACGCCGTTGAGGAGAACAGGAAGAAGCTGGTCACGAAGCTGGAGAAGATATTCAACGAGGAATGGCCGGGGCACGATATCCGGGTTCATCTTTTCGGCTCCTCTGGAAATTTGCTATGCTCTGACAATTCCGATGGTATGCTTCGCGCCCTCTTCTTCTGGCCACGAGACGCTGACCGTATCTAGTTGACATCTGCATCACGACGCCGTGGCACGAGTTGGAGGGAGTCTGCATGATAGCCAATCTCCTGGCGCGACGTACGAACAAGACCCCCGTCCCGCGCTTCCTCGCCCCCGCCCACCGGTTGCTGACACGTCTCGCAGGTGGCATGGAGAAGGTGGTTTGCATTTCGGCCGCCAAGGTGCCCATCGTCAAGATGTGGGATCCCGAGCTGGGCCTCGCCTGCGACATGAACGTCAACAACACGCTTGCTCTCGAGAACACGCGCATGGTGCGGACATACGTCGAGGCCGACCCCCGTGTGCGGCAACTGGCCATGGTCATCAAGCACTGGACCAAGAGGAGGATTGTCAATGATGCCGGTGAGGCCTCGGTGCTGCGCTTGCTCGGACCCCTCGAGGACGGCTGCTAACGGCGCGTGTAGCTTTCGGCGGTACGCTGAGCTCGTATACCTGGATATGCCTCATCATTGCCTTTCTCCAGCTTCGCGCCCCGGCGGTGCTCCCGGCCCTGCACCAGCTTCCGTACAAGATGCCCAAGACGGACGGAGGCGTCAGCGATTTCGCCGACAACCTGAAGAAGATCAAGGGGTTCGGCAACAAGAACAAGTCGACGGTGCCTGACCTGCTGTTTCAGTTCTTCCGCTTCTACGCACACGAGTTCGACTACGACAAACACGTGCTGTCCGTCCGGCAGGGCAAACTGGTGACCAAGGTGGAGAAGAAGTGGAATTATCAGATCAACAATCAGCTCTGCGTGGAGGAACCTTTCAACGTGTCCCGTAACCTAGGTAATACCGCGGATGAATATTCCTTTCGCGGGCTGCACCTAGAGCTCCGGAGGGCGTTTGATCTGATATCGGTGGCGAAGCTGAACGAGGCGTGCGAGCAGTACGTCTACCCCAAGGAGGAAGAGAAAGTGTGGACTCGCCCACCGCAGCAGCCGCGGCCGGTCCTGGTGAGGAGCTCATCGCAGACGCACTCGGGCCGCGGCCGCGGCGGCCACAGGGGAGGGGGGCGCCACAACAACAACTTCCACAGGGGAGGAGGAGGAGGCGGCGGCGGCGGCGGCTCGAGCCGGAGAGCGTCGTCGAGCGTGCCGGCGTACGACAACGGCTTGTTCATGGCGCCCATCAACATGCAGCAGGACCTGTCGTGGTACCAGAACCCGCATTATCACTTCCAGTATGCGCAGCAGGACCTCGTGACGCAGATGGCCTATCACCAGGAGAACATGCGACAACAGCTGCAGATGTACGCGCAGTCGCCGGCCTTTCTCCAGCACCAGACCATGGGCCAGCAGAGGGTGCCGGCCGGATCCGGCTCGACGCAACAGTCGTCGGACCGCTCCAGGACCAACTCGTTCGACAACGTCCCCATCACCCCCCCCATCCGGCCCGACCTGTACGCCATCTACGGCATGACGCTCGGTCACGCGTTCTACCCGCAGGCCGGCGCGGGCTACGGCACGTACCCGTCGTCGCCCGTGACGGCGGGCGGGACGGGCCAGGACTTTCGTCGCCCCCTGCAGCGGTCGACCGTCACGACCGACAGTGGTGCCTCCGCGTCTAGCAGTTCGCTTAGGTCGCAATCTCAGCCAGCAACGCGGTCGCAATCCTCGGCGAACCCCCAGGCCGCCTACCGACTCGAGAGCCAGGCGCCGGCGAGCGCCGCCGCCTGCTCGCCGAGGAACGCGAACGGCGTGCCCATCCCCAGCTTCATGTCGGACGACGCGGACTTCGACGAGACGCCAAAGGCCGTCTCGGAGTCCCCGGAGTCGGAGGCCAGCAGCACCCTGGGGTTCTTCCAGGGCAGAAGAAACCCAAGCCCCAGCCGGCCCGCTCAGCGGCCGCCCGCGCAGGGTCTCCCCAACGGTATTGCCTTTGGGGACCTCGCGGCGCAGTCGTCGACCTGCCCCGGGAGGAGGCGGCTCTCCACCGACCAGCTGCCCCAGACCATCCTGGACAGGCGGATGAGGAGGACCTCGAGATCACCATCGCCGCTCGGGCACGCGCGAGCGTTTTCGATCGGCACGTCGTCGGCCCCGCTGTCGCCGCCCGCGCCGTTTCCGGGCGGCCAGAACCAAGGCCCGCCGCGACCCTTGGTCGTCAACGGATCCGGGCTGAAGACGATCGCCGTACCGGGCCAGCGGCAAACGTCGATGGCGGAATCGCCGCCGCCCGAGGACTCGCTCGCGCCGACGCCCGACAACGCGCTGCGCATCGACACGGGGTCGTTTACGGCGCCATGTTTCCTCGACGTCTCTTCCGCGCAGCAGCCCGCGGTTGATCGAACCCCGGTGGCCGCCAACGGCTTCACGACGCCCCCCGCACCCCCCGCCGCCGACGACGCGTCGTTTCGGGAGCGGATCGCGATGATGAACGCGTATTACGTCCCCCGGGGCGTCCAGCAAGAGGTGCCAAACGGAAGCGCTGCTCGGCTGTCGTCGTCGGCGAGGCAGCGGTTAATGTCTCGGCAGCCCCAGAACGCCGTGATCGCGCCGTTGGATCTCGCAATCGACGACGACCACCGCGTCAACAAGCCATCCGGCATCGACTCGGCGCACCTCTCCCCTGTCTACGAAACGCGGACGCCGTCTCCCAGTGCGCTTCGGAAGAATGACGGTTCGTGGCTGCCCGCAAAGCCAGACCGGCGAAACGAGGGCAAAGCAGCCCGGGCGGCAAACGACAAGGGAATGCCGCCGCCAAGCGAGCGACCGGCCGTGCCCCAAGAGAGCGACAAGCCTCAGAATCCGCCAAAACCGGCGACGCAGGCTTCCAGGGCGGCACCCCCCCGGGCAAACGGCCACGTGCGCGGCGCAAAGAGCGACAGCGATGGGGGCTGGCAGAAAGCCGGCAAGGGAAAGAAGAAGGCGGCAAACGCAGGTGGTCAGCAGGCGCACGCCGAGCAGCCTCCCACGAACGAGTCTGAGCGAAAGGGCGGTTGAACGCGACGGCCATGTGCACCGAGGATCGAGCGGCCGTGTCGTGGCGCTTGAATTGCTGGTGCCATTTGCGCTCGCGTTCCCCCGACACGACGGGCTCGGGACCGGACACGAGTTGTTGGATAGAGTGTTTGGCGCACACGAAGCATCCGCATGAGGGACGGAAGAGATGGCTAGCTTGAGGGCTAGCTTGAGGGGGGCAAGGCCGAAGCGATTCGTGATTTATGCTTGGAGCTTGGACATTATTCAACACATGTGGCCGGCAGCGAGACGGGCTCCTCCGGGCCGGGTTTGCGTGTGTATTATCGTGCATGTACAGCACGGGAGACGAGGTTGCGTCGAGGAGGGGACCGAGGCACGGGCGGAGACGTGGCACACATTTCCAGGTCGTGGTCGGCGGGCGTTTGCATTGACACGGGCCTCGATGGCATGGCGGCAGGGCATCATGCTGTCCACGGCGGGCTTCAGCGTCATAGAAGGGATGTTACAAAAGCATTGGCAGATATATCATGAAACAGGTCAACGATATACATGGGCAGTCCACGGCCCAACATGTGTCGATGGACATGGTCACGTTCAGGCTCGGCAACACGAGGGCGGCAAAGTCGTCCTTGGGGGCCGGCTCCGAACGTGTCCACGCAACCAAGCCACGGGCAAGAGTCCAGTGCCGCGAGGACACGCATTCGGCGGCCGTGCAACGCGAAGACAAGCGGCCGTGTCCGAGTGGCCTCGCCCTCCCGTGCTGTCCAGAGTGTCATGGTCCATCGTCATCGGCGAGATACGCGTCTCGGTGGCGGCGACAGGCGCGTGCCCATGGCAACGCCAGCGGCGAGCAGGGGGATCCCGGACTCGCGCGTCGCGTCGGCCGCCTCAGGGAAGAGCGCCATGGTGCCCGGCCCGCCCTTGGCCCTGCCGTGGCCGCCGGCCTCGCCGAGGGTGCCGACCTGGATCCAGACATGCGTCTCGGGGGACGCTCGCCGGACGTCGGCGGTCCATTCGTCCAGCCGGGCCTGGCCGCGGCGGGGCGCGAACAGCCACACGGCGCAAGGGCCGGTGCTACCGGACGGCCGCCCGGGAGACTCGCAGGTCGCCGTTCCACGTCTGGAAGTCGACGATGGGGAGGAGAGCCGGGTCCGCGCGGCGGCGGAATGCGGACGCCGACGCCATCAGCTCGGCGGCGGCCTCGTCCACGGGTATGTCTGGGCCAGCATCTGTCGAAGATGTCCGGGCCGCAGGGCAGCCATGATGAGGAGGCTAGTTTGGGATTCGGACGCTAGAAGACGAGCGAGTCTAGTCCACTGACCTTATGTACGAAGCAATGTATGTAGTCGAACGGCGGCCTTTGGGCGGGAATAACAAAGACCGCCAGGCATTTTGATGGAGGCTTTCGTCATTCTGAGCAGCAGACATTACAAACTCTACTTGGTTTATAAGCACCCATCGCCACTCACATCTCCAGATGACGTGGAGACCGGTATATCCGATGAGTACCGATACGGCACCGGCTGCAACAAATCCGGTCTCCTCGTGCAACGTCCATTGCGGCCATGGCGTCACCACGTATAGGTACCTGACCGCAGTCCAGGCCACTGCCTCGACACGACACCGTGCCGCATATACAGCAGGGTCTCCGGCACTCGACAAGATGGACCGTGCCAAGATCCGACTCACCCCTCGAAACCATCATCATGGCCAAGAAGCTGCTCACAGTAGTCGGTGGTACCGGCACCCAGGGCCTGTCCCTCATCAACGCTGCCCTCGAGGACGGGACGTACGCGGTCCGGGCGACGACGCGCAACGCCGCGAGCGACAAGGCGGAGGCGCTCCGCGCGAGGGGGGTCGAGGTGGTGCAGGCTGACGTCGGCGATGAACAGAGCTTGGTCGAGGCCTTCAAGGGCTCGGCCGCCGTCTACGGCGTCACCGACTTCTTCGAGCCCTTTACCAAGCACGGCCCGGAGAAGGCGGTGGAGATCGAAAGCGCCCAGGGCATCAACCTGGCGAAGGCTGCCTCCAAGACGGCTTCCCTGGAGCACTTCATCTGGAGCACCCTGCCCAACGGCGGGAGGTTGACGGGCGGCAAATACCTCGTCCCGCACTTTGTTGCGAAGAACCGAGTGGACGACTACATCAAGCAGGACGAGGCCTTGCACGCCAAGACGACCTTTCTCTGGATCACGTTTTACGGCAACAACTTCCAGTATGCCGCGTTCGCTCCGAACCTGATGGTAAGTGGCCACGACCAGCGCCGAGCTCGACACGTTTGTTGGTTGGACCGTTGGTTGGCCGCTGACACGCGCGCAGAAGACGTCGGGGAGCTACGTCCAGCTATCCACCGCCTCGCCCACGACCCCCATCCTGTCCATCGGCAGCCCGCTGGGCAACATCGGGGCCTTTGCGCTCGCCATCCTCCGGCAGCCCCGCAAGACCCTTCCCGGGAGGTTCGTCTGCGCGTACGTCGAGGAGACGACGGCCGGCAAGATGCTGCAGGACTGGGGACAAGTGACGGGCAAGCGCGCCGTGTACGTGCAGACGTCGCTGGACGATTTCAGCAACGTCTGGCCGATGTGGGGCCTGGAGATGGGCGTGATGATGAAGATGTGGGACGAGCTGAGGGAGCGCATCTGGACCGGCGAAGATGGGATACTGACCAAGGACGACCTGGGTTTGTCGGCCGAGGGCCTTGTCGACGCCAAGGGGGCCATGGCGGAGATGGATTGGAAGGCACTGCTGTGAGCCTCGGCGCGAGAGCCAGTCATAACAGGGAAATACGAGTCTGCGAGTTCATTGCCCGGCCAGGGACCGGCCAACAGATGCCCGGGGACCCTGGCCCGATGACGTGAATCCAGCTGCTGTTGGACCGGCTGCGTCGACGACGGGGAGTGCCCGCCGAACTCGGAGAGCAGGCCGGGACGCCGAGATCATGAAGATCATCTAGAGACGCGTACGCGTACGGAGCCATCTGCTGGGGCCGCCTCGGACACGTCACATTCTCGGGAACCAGTCTTCGTTGCGGCTCCGAGCCAACACGCGTTGCTCGGGGAGAGCGCTCGGAGCGGCTCCGACGCAACTCCAAGATGCCGAGGACGTGCTCGGGGAGAAGCTCTCGGCGCGGCCCCGAACGCGTGGCACAACATCCGTTACACAGCACCCTCCGTCGTATAAAGCCACCGCAGAGCGCGTCGCCAGCAGCTTTTCATTCATTCCGCGGCACTCCAGCCAGTCCCCGACTCGCACCGACGACAATGGCGTCCCACGATCAACCCCAAAAGGTCATCATCATCGGCGCCGGCCTGGCCGGCCTGTCCTTGGCGCAGGGCCTCAAGCATGCGGATCCGCCCGTTCCCTTCGAGATCTTCGAGCGCGACACCTCGACGTCCTTCCGCGCCCAGGGCTACCGCCTCCGCATCTCGTCCGACGGCGCCGCCGGTCTTCAGAAGCTGCTGCCGGCCCATCTCTGGGAAGCCTTCGAGGCGACCTGCGCCCCCGTGATACCCGGCTTCGGCTCGCTCGACGCTCTCACCGGCCGCGAGCCCGAGGAAGCCGACGGGCCCCCGGCCGGCGGTCCGCGCCCGGGGCCGCCCAAGTTCCTGCAAGGCAGGGCCTACAACGTCGACAGGGCTGTGCTGAGGAACATCCTGCTGAGCGGCGTGGAGGATTGCGTGTCGTTCGGCAAGAGGTTCGCCGAGTACCGGACCAACCCGGACGGCAGCGTCGACGTGCGCTTCACCGACGGCTCGAGCGTCTGCGGCAGCGTGCTCGTCGGTGCCGACGGGAACAACTCGGCGGTGCGCCGCCAGCTCCAGCCTCACTTCACCGTCTTGGACACCGAGGGTCGAGCCGTGTTCGGCAAGACGTACCTGACTCCTGAACTTAAAGAGCTCGTCCCCTCCCTGTTGACGTCGAGCATGTGCCTGGTCAGCGAGAGCCGGGACAGCCTCGTCAAGCTGTTTTGCGACGTCATGACGTTTGACCAGGGGCTGGAGCCGGCGACCAAGTCTGGCTTCAACGTGCCGGCCGACTACATCTACTGGGTTCTCTGCTTTCGGCGGGATGCCTACCCGGGCGAGGATTCGGCTCTGCTCGGCCTCACCAACGCACAGTCGACTGGCGTATCGCTCCAGCTCACCGAGTCTTGGCATGAGTCCATCCGCACCCTTCTGGAGCGGCAACATGAGGAGTCGGCTTCCACGCTGGCGTTCCATACCTGCACGATGGAGACCTTCAAGACGCAGTGGGAGGGCCTCGAGACGACGTCGAAGCTGGAGGCGGGCCCCGTCACGCTCATGGGCGGTCCCGTCACGCTCGTGGGAGACGCCGGCCACCCCATGCCGCCGGTGGGAGGCGTAGGGGCCAACTCGGCCTTCCAGGAAGCGGCGGACCTGTGCAGGGCTTTGACCAAGGTCTACCGCACCTCGGGAGCGTGGGACAAGCTCGACGCCATCATGGCATACCAGGGCGTCATGGTCGAGAGGGCGCTGCCGACGGTCAAGAGCAGCATGAGCGGCGCTGGCCGCTTTTTTGGAATGAGGCCCATCGAGGAGCTGAAGCCGGTTGCCACGTGACGGACAAGGGCGGTTCAGTTCAACATGAGTGTATTCTCTCCGAATTATAGAGTAATAACGTTTCTTCTGCCTCGATGTACGGACGTCGAATGAGGCGTACAAGTGCTCGGCTAGGCTCGGATTGGGGAATAAAAACTCTCCACGTCGCCTCGGATTTCTTTTCAGCCATCATGTACGGTATAATAATTCCAGATTTGACAGGCAATGAGGACCGCTCCTCAGAGGGTCATGCCGGCGCGGCCTCGCAGGCCAAAACCTTCATCCTGTCAGAGCCTCCGACTTCCAAGCGACCGTCATATTGCTGGTGCAGTCGGTCGAAAAAGTCAAAGACCGTGTTGGTGCTTCCGCCGTCATCATCCATGGTCCACTCGGACAGGTCCTCCCGCCTGACCTCGGTGAAGACGTGGCCATCGGAACGGAAGACGACTCGGTCGTCGTCGGCTTTGTCGGCCCTAGCCGTGTCGGAAGCCCCCGGCGCTGACGATTCGTCGGTTGCGGTCGCGCTGCGACGCCGCAGGCGACGATCCACGAACCACATGGTCCTGCCGGCTGACTCGTGGAATACGTCGATCATGTCGACCAATGTCGTTGGGGCGTCGAGCATCGAGGGATCGTAGTCGAACGCGACGTGGAGGCCCAAGAAGCTGGGCTTCGCGGGCGCGTTGTTGTCGCCTCTATAGTCGATCAGAGGCACGTCGTTTCCGGCGTAGTGAAGGTACCACTGCAAACTGTACAGCTCGAGGGGGCAGAAGTAGGCCAGATCCCGCTCGGGCTGTATGGTGATGTGGATTGCATCGCCGTTGGCGCCGGCGTAGGAAGCCGTGTGGGCGGCGTCCTCTTGACCGAGGAAATCACCCGTCACTGCCAGACGCCGTGGTTGATGCGTCCCCGACATGTCAGACCACCACTCGTTTTTCCGGAAACGCCGCTCCATCGCGGCCCGCGACTCGCGACACGCCATCCAGAGGCCGCTGTCGGTCAGATAAACAGAGCTGTTTCGTCCATTGGTCTCGTCGCTGCGTGGCACAGCGAGCTTGAAGCCCGGGTTCAACTCTCCTTGAGCCCCGAATCTGAGGAAGTCCCCGGCCACGGGTCTCGACGGGTTATCGGGGTTGAAGTAGTGGTCGACGACGATGAAGGAGTGAACATGTCGTTTGCCGGGCACCGGGCGGACGGCGAGGTCCCAGATGAGTTCCCGGACCTCGAGAGGGAATTTGGGGAAGAGGGGATATGATTCCGGCTCCATGGCTCTCTTCAATGCTGACCTCGACGGGTAAGGCCTGACCATCTGCCTCGTGCCAACAAACTTGGAAACGGGTTGACTGAGAGATATCTCGTCATGCATCATGCAACCCCGCACCTTCTGTCCCCCGCATGGCCAGGGAAGACGGACGACCCCACGACAGGCATGTTAAGGGGGCGTTAGTGCCCCGTTCATGTATATAAAGACCGACTCTCGCGCCTCAGGGGGCAGGGGGAGGTCACGCCTTTCATGAATCCATGCCTACGGGCGTCTTGTCTCCCCGAATTGCGCCAACCAAGGGTATATAAGTGAGTGAGACCACCCGGTCACCCTGCGTGTGAATAATAACGTGAACGACTCTGCCTGCCACTGCGCTCTAGATGAGCGCGACGGCCCCGGGCGCTCGTGATCAGATAGTCTGAGCAAGTAAAACCCCTGATTGCGTGTACACTTGAATCCCCTCAATTTGCTCTATCGTCTGACGATGGCAGAAGACCCCTGCACGCTACATAAAGGCAATTAGGTAGCAGCTACTTCGTACTCTTACCCGAAACTCGACGAGGAGGCCATGCTCACCAGTATGCGCCGAGGGCGTATGGCCATCATTTGGCTGTGCGCGATGACGTCGCCTCAGGATGACCGTGCACTCGAAGCCTTTTGTTCTTCTCGTTGTCTGGGCTACATGCTAGTCGTCTTCCAGCCTCTTCGAGCTCGTGCCTCCACGTCAGTCACAGGAACCCATCCAAGAGAGGCCCATCGCATACCACTATATACATGGAATAGTTGACATTTGACATTATACAAACCCGCGCTCGAGCGCCAAGACATAGCTACCTTCTAGCCAATCCTGCGCAGGCGAATGGGCCATTACTGGGAGTAGCGCGGCGGCTGAGGGTCAATCGTGTAGCACGAGGACTTGAGGAAGCATAGCACCTCGAATACAGCCTTGGCAATGTCGATGCCCTTCTTCTTCCACTCCGACTCGGACCACAGGCCCTTGAGCATGTTGTCCTGAATGACCGTCACGATGAACCGCACGTGGTGGTCCTCGACGGACCAGTTCGTCTTGTCAGGATGGTACACGAGGAACTTTTGCGAGCGCGAGTTGATGGCATCCTTGGACGCCTGCGCCGTCCGCGCCTTGTCCGGCTCGGGCGCGTTGCGCACCTTGGCGAGGAAGTCGGCGTCCAGCTCCAGCCAGGAGCCGCGGACCCAGCCGCTGTTCAGCCACTCCTGGAACTTGGCGCTGTCCGTGAAGGGCAGCAGCTCGAGGATGAGACGCTCGTGCTGGCTGGAGAGCAGCGCTGTCGAGGCGGAGGGGCCGACGCCCAGGGAGGGCGGGTTGGCCGACATGGGGCGAGAGGGCGGAGCGCCCATGAGGTTCGGGGTATGGCTTGGTCGGACGGTTTCGGTGGATTCAAGGAGGTGATAGCTCGTGCGCCAAGGCTTGCGAGGGCGGGGAATGCACATTGGGCTTCAGGACGCAAAGCTCAGGGCCATTCGAACCCGACAGACTGCGAGTTCGCCTGTTGCCGGGTGCGTGGTGTGTTTATAGACATCTCGTCTGCCTAGTCTCCTCCCACCACCACAAATCGGTTGCCTCTTGGACTCTTGAGGATGGATTGGTTGCAGTGGGGGTAAGCATTAATACGACCAGAGTAATCTATCCGAGGCGGCTGAACACACAAAGCAGCGAATCAGCACTGCAGCATCGAAACCGTGACGCCTCACGACGCTAAAGTTCGTCATCTCTGCCTAGGTGCATGTCAGCTCCGTTTGTGGTCGGAGGAATCGCTTTGCCGACTGGATCATGCAGCTATCGGAGACGGTATGCTGAGAGCAAGGTGCGGAAGCGTAAAACAATGCTACATGGGGCCAATAATTGCCGTAACCGTTACGAGTGAATGCATCTTTGAGAAGCCTCGCTGATAGGAGGCCAAGCAAGCCGCTCTCGGCACAATCGAGTGACTTACCAGAGCCAATTTGAAGTTATACATGAATGTGCAGTAATACATGGTCGTAGGTGAGACCATCCCATATGGACCGAAGACGATAAACCATACAGTGCTTCGCGTCATTTCTGCAATCTCCAACACGTCGCTGCCTGCGGTGCCGACGGCGACCTAGGACGACCGCGTGGTGGTGAGGACCGTCCCGTCAGGCTACAGGGGAGACCAATCGACCGGCATCCCGTCGAGCACGGCCATGTCGTCCGCGTTGTCGAGGATGAGGAGCCAGTGTCCCGCGGCCTCCAAAGCCAGGTGGCGCTGGAGGGCATCTTCTGGGCCGTCGCCGCCGCCACACGGGATGGCGAGTTTCTGGATGGGCTCTGTTGCCTTGTTTAAAAGCAGGCATGCTCTGAGCGGGCACCCAGAGGACCGAGCATGGCCTCATCGCGCGCTTGACCTGATGCGCAAGCTCGAGGACGATTTGCGCTTTGCCCTTGCCGCCGAGTCCTACAACGGCGACTCGCTCCCTCTCTTCGGTGAACAGCATTCGCCAAAGCTTGTCCATCTCGGTTTCGCGTCCAGTGAAGGTCTTATTTGTCCGAATGGTATGTGAGAGATTGGGTATCTGGGAGACTGACAAAATAGTTACATGTTTGCTCAAGCATTCAAGCACACGTCCTTGGTCAAGGGCAGCGGCGACTCTTGGGCATCCCCCTTCCGATGCCCTACCTCTTTCAAATGTGCTTTCGTATCAGCAGCCGCCATGGCTGCAGCGTTCGGCTGCCAGTCCTTGTTCTTGTGCCCGTCGCCATAGTCACACTCCGCAGATGACGCCAACGGGGATGCGGTTCATCGTGCCGGCCGCCTCCATCCCGAGGCCGATGAGGCTGTGCTTGTCTTTCAGCTCGTCCCGTCTCTATGCGGTCATCATGAGCTTCTATCCAGAGCCAATGGTGCCGTACCGAACCCGTGGGCGCATGTTATCTGGTCGGCGCTTCCTGCTCTTGACCTTGATCTCCCGCAGCGGCCAGCTTCGTTGAGCAGGCATTTCCTGGCCCGGGTCGGTGAACGTTCCGCCGGCGCCTTCGTCCGCATGGCCAACGCGGACAACCATGTCGACGGAGATTGCCCGAACCTGCACTGCGTTGAAGTCTGTCTATGGCGGCCGCGGCCCCGGCGTCGTCTGGTGACGGGTGGTCGTAATGTCTGCGCATCACCGCAACAACCACACGGACGCGGACGCATTCCTCGCCTAAACATTTACGCCCAGGGCAGCCGTAGCTCCCGGGCAGATCCAAGAATGCGGAATGCGGAGGAGGCAAACGCGCGGAGAGAGCAAGCGTCTGTTTTAAGCCAGTCTGCACATCGGCTCCGATATGCTCCATATAATTTGTTAAATTAACGATATATTTCGATACAGACACGAACTCAATATTGAGAGTGGACGTGCCGAATGAGGGTCGAATCGTGGTCGCTTCTCACCGTCGCGTCACCCAACGTTCGAAGAAGCAACTTGTGCTCGGACATTGTCAAAAAGCAGCCAAAATCACGACACCGGCCACTGAAACATCCACGACATCCCCACTCGTCACACCCGGCATTTTGTTGATCGCTCTACTTCGTACGGGCCATTCCGCATCAAAGCAAGCTTGCCCGCAGGAGAGGGAGACGATTGCCCTGGGGCTCTCTAATTATGATCAGCAGGCTCTGGGTATGGCACCATACAAGCTACAATGTCGACTTGGAGATTCTGGGAGCTGAGAGCGCCTTGCCACTTCAGTGTTCTGGAAAGTTGCGGTTATAAATAAGAGGTCGAGTCGTTGCCGACTGCCTTCTCTTACATCAAGCACAGTTCGCATTCCACGCCCCGAGCTTCACTACCTCATTCTTGAGCTTCGCCACTCCCAGATCCATAATGAAGAATACTTTCGCCGCTATCTTGGCAGTCTTGGCTACCAGCGCCATCGCCGCGCCTGCCGGAGTCCCCAAGCTGACCGATGGCGATTCCACCCTCACCAACCCACTGAGCAATCTCCCCGGCAACTTGGGAGCCTTGACCGGTGGGCTCGGCAACGGCATCAAGGGCCGCGACATCCCGCTGATTGGCGGCCACTCGGGGATCCTTCAGCCCATCGGCGACGGACCTGACGGCATCGAAAAGCACATTCCCGGTCTTGGCAGCCGCTCCGATGCGAAATAACGTGTGCTCTTGAAATATGTCGAGAAATGTTGCAACGTCGAGAAATCATTCGTACCCGATTTTAGTGTGACGGAATGGGCCGAGGTTGAAGTTGTTCGGGGGATGAAAATGCCAGCATCACAAACTGGAGGTCAAGGGGTCATTAATTAATATTACATTCTGGTACATGCGTTAAACCGATGTTGTTCCTAATTACACCGTCTACACACCATTCATCCCGTTTCCCGAGTAGGTGAATATATATATTGCGTTGTTGTGCCAACTTACGTTATAATTGACCGTGAAAAACATGAACAGCTCTATCGGCATCCTTGTACCGATTCCGGCAGAGATCCAACACTCAGGCCCTCACGATGCCAACAATATGCGACTTATTGCTATACTGAGCCGGCGTCCCAAATTGCCCAGCCCGTTGTACTTTCGCTTGCTCGGGGTTAGTAGTCCGGGGATGGAAGTTAGAGTCGCCGGGGTGGGTTCCCTGCCGTGGTGACTGCCTAGATACTCGTTATTGGATTGTAAATAGAGGTGTCATGGAGAACCAGCCTACCTCTTAGGGCCGTAAGGCTTGTAACTCGGTCTCTCTTCTTTCTCTTCTTATTGCCGAGCTCCCCCGCTCTCGCTAGTTTCCTTCGATACTCGACGAAGAAAACGGGTTTCTCTATATCCTCAATGCCCCGTGAAGTGCCCTATATTCGTTTAAAGGCATTTTGGTCTCTCTCGAAGACTGCCTACGATAATGGAACAAATATGGTATTGCCATTTCTCTCGGGCAATGGCTAAAATGATGAAAGTGGGACACGGCAAATGTCTACTCGAATGTCTACTAGAATGGCCCGAGACGGTCATAGGGAATGCCCTTCGGACATACAAGATCCCTCGCCAGAAAGTCGTCATCACGACAAAGTGTTACCGAGTTCTGTGTGATCCCGAAAGCTATGACCCTGGTTCTGGGGTGACCATGCACGACAGCTTAGAAGACTTGAGCAAGGACTACGTCAATCAATTGGTAGCTATATCTCTACTTATCTGTGGAGTCTTGGAAGCTTATTTCAGATCGGTTTGTCACGAACATCATCCATGTATTCTGCCCCACCACGGTCCAAGACCCGTCACATCGTAAACAACACTTGGATGTGATGTAAGGCGCTTCACCGCTCGCAAACCGACTTGATCCAGCATGAATACTTGTCGAACAAACTGAGATCCCGATACCAGAATCAGCTGTAGAGATGCAATGAAGGAAAACTTACCATGAAACTTAGGCGGGTAGTTCATACAGCTGCATCAAATGTCCAAAATCTTGTCCATTGCGTCTCTAGGAGACGCCATTACTTAAGCCTTTGCACTATTCTTCTTCCTTGACCAGCCTGTGCTGCCGTTGTTGCTGCTTCCTTCGGTGGTGTTTTTGGCCTCGGAGGGGCCAAACTTTTATCAAGGTCTATTCTGAAGTTGCCTCTCCTCACCCCGGCATTGTCGACGAGCTGCCGACAGTTTAAACAAGGGCCACGCAGGTTGATCCATACATTTCCATCTGGATACGGATCATAGGAATCCAGCTTTTCATCCTCCATGAATTCTCTCTGAAGAGCAATGCCCTTCAAATCTGGGTTCTTGAGCTTTTCACTAGTATATGGTTAGCGATCAAGACACGGGGCCAACTAGAAGGCAGGGCCAAGAGCTCATACTCTCGAACGCTGAAGACAAATGGATATGTCTCAGCACAGTTGCCGAACGGTTGCCCGCCGGCTCTTTGTTGTTGCACTGGGGAGCTGTTGAAGGATTTCTGGTCAAATAGCTTCATCCGCAAGTTGTCGTAAAACATGTCGAATCGGGTGCGCTGCACTCTCGACCTCCATTGGCCGACGTCCTTCTCAAACCATCCATCGCCGGCCACAGAGCTTCCAAGGAAGAAATAGATGTTATCGACCGGTTTTCCCATCGTTTTCCACGTGACCTGAAACATTTTCGGCCAGTCTCCGACTCCATCTCCACTGTTCCCCCAATGCCAGCCCCAGGATGCACGGCCCGCGATGCGCGAGCACCACCGCCCGTAAACTGCAGTTAGGGGCAGGAAGTAGTTGTTCTTGGTGGCTGCCGGAGGCGCGGGGCCCAGAATGCTGATAAAGAGGCCAAGCAGGTCGTATGGATTCCACCACGGAACGCTGATGGCTTCTTCCAAGGCCCCTTGATATGCGGAGGGTAACGATAACAGAGTGAACTTGACTTTTGTTTTCCATTCCTTGCCTTCACCCCAACCAGGATCGAGCCCTCGTGGGAAGTGAGAGTCCGGCTTAATAAGTGGATTTGCGTTGATGAACTGGGCGCCCTTGGGAAGACTACATTGTCCATCATGCGGTCAGCAGTCCATCGTCGACGAGAACACCGTGTTTGTACATACATGAGAGTTGAGAGCCTCCTGCCAATAACCGAGAGCTCGGCTTGGACCTCTTTGTTTTCGGTTCGTTCGCCACCTTTCTTTCCCGCGGCACAATCCTGCATCCACTGGACGATCTGTTGGCGGATTAGCTCTGCTGTCAGTTGATACAGGCGGTTCAAGTGCCAAGCGAGCTGCGTTTTATGGGGTGGTAGAGAGAGCTGGTGACACTCACCTCAGCCAAGGTATAGTTGAAGGCGGTACGAAAGAAGGTTGACTCGCCAAAGGCCTCAAGGAGCTCGAATTCTTGTGTTGCCATGATTCGGTGCTTAAATATCTTTGCTAGGTTGTCTTTGTCGAAATGTCTGGGCTGCCTATTCTCGTTAACTGGGACGATAACTACTCCGCTATGGTCAGAAAAAGGTGTCGAATGGATAGGTGATTGAAAGGGGTCGGACTAGGTGGTTCATTCCACTGCCTACCTGTATATCTATACCCATACACACCTATTTAACCGGCACAAAACCCCGCCTCGCTTACTTCAAGCACGTGTCCGAGTGTCTGTCATTAAATTGGGTGGCTGCGTCCTCTCTTAGCCTGAGAGACTCAGTCTTGATTTTCCGCAACATTAAGCTCTCCCGCACTCTACTCGCTGCCTCGTACATACGCGCACGCAACACGACATCAGCTGCCATTATAGTCAGACATGGTGAGAAGTCACCCGCGTGAGATAACATGGGTATCCCCGGCTCTGCCCTGCCCATGGCGTTGCAGTCATCTCGATATCTGCCGGTCTCATATGCTAACAAACGCCACTCAGGCTCATCGTCTCGCAGTAATCGAGGCGCCCGAGGGATGGAGCGTCGACCCCGGCGACTTGAAACTAGATTTCTACTGGGGGGCCGATGGGGACGGCACAGTGGCCGCCAATAAGGTCGGCTTAACCAGCCCGCAAGGGCTTATGATTGTTGATGCCGACGATGGTGGCGACGCATACGTCTTCACCGCCTCTGGTGGAAAGGTTTACTTGTGGAACATGCTTACGAGTGAGGTTTACGAGTACACCGACCCCGCAGATCTGAATGGCATCTTGGCTCAGATGAAGATGCCGCTGGGGAGGGGAAAGTTGGAAAGCAAACTGCTCCAGGACGTCACCTAGGCCGCTGAATTTTGCGACGGCCACGGTAGATGGGTGAGGGATGAGGGGAAGCGCGGCATGGGCTGAAGGCATGTGTGCAGAGTGCAGAATGCAGATTGCTACATAGACTTGGCGCTTTGTATTGGACGATATGCCTCATTGTCATGCAGCTCAAGCCGAACTCGGACGACGTCGTACTATCGATGAGACACATACGTACGTGTCTCTTGTTTTCACAAGACGGCCCGGAGGGAAACGTCTCTGACAGGAGGTTCTTTTGCAAGGGAGAGATTAATGGGCTTGCCGCACGATGTTGCATGCAGCCACGGAGTAATGAACACGTCATTCTATGTCATTTTATCGAAACATGCCTTTCTGTCAGATTTCACGCATTTACAAGTAAAGTTCGATAAGAAACATAATCATTCCATATTTGCATGCAACCGTTACACCGCATTCGTATCAAGTGTACATGTGGCTTTGCTGCGAATGGGCTGGCAACGGTTAGATTTGACGGCCTAATAGAAGCTGGACCACGGCACTTGAAGCAGCAGATTTTGGTAACGATATGTCGATACTTGGACACGTGGCATGCATATGTATATAAATATTGGGACATTGGCCTTGAAAATGGGGTCCAATGCTGTATTTGAGCTGAAAACAATAGACCCATCCGCCGGCCAACTGCTGTGTGATGTGAAAACATGACACCATATGTACATGTAATTACGAGTCAGGATATAGAAGTCCCCGGGATTTAAATATACATGCGACCGGCGCGCTGCAGGGTGCAACTCGTGCGTCATACGAGTCCATGCAGAGAAGTGACGATTAGGGGATGAAATGAAATTCTTTGCCTACGAACAAGAATAGAATGTGCTGTTTATTTGCCGCAAGCCGAGATTGAACGAACTAAATTACTTGAACACATCTACGCTACATAATATATGTTCCCATAACCTCCGCATAAAGCGTGACTTCAGAAAAAGAAGACGTTTGTAGAATTCAATCACTGGTCAAGGAGCATATTCTGGATTCACCACCGTCACCACCGTGTCCGGATTCGTGATTCTGAGGATATTGTCCGGCCCCAGCCCTCCGTTGGGGGTCCTCATGTAGTCAGCCCACGACTGGACCTGGAACTGGTCAATGTGCTTCTTGGGTGCGTTGATACTGGCCAGGCCGAGCAGGAAGCTTAGCTCGGTGACCGTCGTGGCGTAGACCCAACCCTTTGCCGAGCGCGGCAACAGGCGAAGACGCAGTAAGTTGCGGTCTTGTTCGTCCTTGACCATGGCGGGCAGCACGTTGAAGCGCAGGTTGGTTAGCATGTGCGCGCCAGGACCTGTATAATTGCGCATGAGGAAGTGCGGCTGGTCGGCTGTGGCTCCGGCCGTCGAGCTCACGTCGTCGCCGCCAAGGGCGCCAAGGTCGATCTGAAGGTCGACTTCGACGAGCCGGTACTGGCTGACTTCGTCCTGTTGCAGGAGGATGGAGAATATGAGGTCTTGCGCGAGGTTGTGCTTGTCGAGAGTGACTACGTCCCAGTGACCGACGATGTTGCTGGTGATGCGGACTTGGTACTTGGGTGATCCGGCCGGGCCGCGCTCCGGAGGCTGGTCGCCGGAGCCGCCGCCAGACTGCTTATCTGAGCCGGTTGCGTCCTGGGAGAGTATATCAACGGCAGGCTTGGGAAGGGAGGCCACGGAGATGACGGGGAGGGCGCGGACGTTGGGTGCAAGGCATTTGGAAAGGGCCATGGGGGTCGCAACGTAGCTCTGAAGACGCTTGAAAGTCGCTCCGTAGTCGTCGTCGTCGTCATCTTGCCGCCTCGAAGGTTTGCCGCCAGATCTGCCACCCGAGTCAGCGAGCTTCTTGGCACGCGCTGTGCCCATGAGCCTCAGGGTCCGGATCTCGGGGCTGCTTGCGCCGCCAGGCCGTCCCATTCTGGCCATGGCTCCCGACTTTGCATGGGCATTGAGGTCAATGGTCAGGTTGTAGATGGGGTCGTTGAGCTGCATGGCAATGAGGGCGGACGTAGGAGCGTTGTCCTGGAAATAGGGCTTCTGCGTCTCGTAGGAGCCCATCTTGTCCTGCAGCTCCTTGAGCTGGACGGCGGCGAAGCGCGGCGGCCAAACGACGCGCAGGTCGTCGAGCCCCGAGCCAGACTCGGAGTCCCAGAAGAAGATGTTGTTGGAATCGCCGCGCTCGTAGATGACCTGATCGAGGGCATCGTGCCGCTTCGGGTCCGTCTCGCGGATGCTCTGCTCGACCGTGTACTGCCGCCGAATGTCGACCTTGACCTGCGCCGTGTCGACGCCGCGGGCGACGGCGAAGCGCTGCTGGTGCGCGGGCTGGGTGAAGGCGAGGCTGGAGAACTGGTCCGAGCCGGGCACGCGGTCCATAAAGGCCATCATGACGCCGTCGGTTACAATCTCGTGGCGCAGCAGCGGCGCACCAGAGGCGGCCTCGGCGGCCGTGGTGACGGTCGCGTTGTCGGGGAGCACCTCGACGCGCAGATCCGGAAACATGGTGACGAGGTCGGAGCGCAGGTAGAAGCCGTAGGCCGGGATCTGGACTGGCCTGTTCTGCCCCTCAGGCGTGTGGTTGATGTAGTCGTTGAGGGCCTCCTTGATGGCCTTGCGGTCCTCGTCGTCACCGTAGTGGTTACCGAGGGATAGGGCGCCGTCGATGAGGGCGTCGACCCAGTTGTTGTCGATGCGGAAGAAGCGCAGGCTCTCGGGCTCGAGGTACGTCGGGTCGGGGATGAGGCAGTGGGCCGGCACACCCGCGAGGAAGATGCGGTCGAGCAGCCACGCGAGAACAATCATCCAGTCGGTCGAAATCGGGTCGTTGGTCTCGTCGTACACGCCGCCCGTCGTGCTTTGAGCGAGGTGACGCGCCGCCTTGGCCGCCTGGCCCGGGTATTTCTCCTGTATCAGGGGCGAACCGAGGGACAAGTCCGGCTGCTCGGAGCGGGCGAGCCAGGATCGGTGCCAGCGCCGTTTGGCGCCCCCGGGCGAGTATCGGGGCTGGCGGACGGGCTCTCCCGGCGGCCGCAGGTCGTCGTTGCCGCCGAGGTGGATCGAGGCCAGGCTGCGGACGACCGAGTCCAGGCCGGCCAGAACGTCGCCGCGGGTCCGGAAGGCCGCGTCGCCCATGTCCTTGACCGTCTGCAGCTTGGCCGCGGCATCGGCCTGGCCGTGGATGGCGGTGCGCAGTCGGTTGAGCGCCGCCGTGTAGGCCTCGTCGCAGAGGGCCATGGTGCGGCCGACCTGCCAGGCGACCGAGTAGGTCACGTCCATGATGCCCAGCTGCTTGTCGAGGACCTGCAGGTCTACGCCCGAGTTGGAGCTTGTCGTCATGTTCTCGAGCGGCGGCACGTAGGAGGGCGTAAAGGGCCCGCGGTAGAGGGCGACGGTGGCCTCGCCCGTCTGCGTGCGATATCGCACGAGCGTGTATCCGTCGTCGAGCCGCTTGGCGACGAGATGCTGGATCTTGTCGCTCGACGTCCGCAGCGGCCTGATGGCCTCCTCCGGCGCACGCAGCACGTCCAGGGTTCTGCCTAGGTGCTCAAAGGCGTCTGGCACATTGAGCGTGTTCGCCGGCAGCACCGTGTAGTTCCAGCTGTGCAGTGAGCACAGCGCCACGTAGCGATGGCTCGGGCCCGGCCAAGCCATGTTTTCGACGCCCTCGATGGACACGAGGTGCGCGCACGCAGTCGCCGCCGTCGCGTTGTCGAGCGGGCCGGCCCGGCTACCGACGACAATGCTGAAGACAGCCGTGTCCTCGACGCCCGCGAGCGCCATGCCCTGGCCGTTGATCTTGCGCACGTGCGCCAGGAACTGGTACTGCAGCGTGCTGGGCCTGGAGCCCCTGACGGGGTTGCCGTTGGAGTCGCTCGCGGGAAAGAGGCTCGTCAGGAGGTCCGGCTTGACAAAGATAAAGTCGCCCCGGCTGTCCTTGATGCTCTCGGGCCCGAGGTCCGCGGTGACGGGCGTCGTCACGTCCGCCGTCAGCTTCCAGAGGTCGTCGATGCTCATGTTGACCGTCATGGTGGCCGACTGCTTGACGGGCTTGACGACGCCGGCGCTCGTGTTGCGGAAAATGCTGCTCGACCCATCCAGGTCCCGGGGCGGCAGCCGCAGCTCATCCTGCGAAAAGGACAAGACGACGAGCCACGGCACGCGGTTGCGCACCGGCTCGCCCTTGGCGCCCTCTGCCAGCGCCTTCATCTTCATCCGGAGCTCCATGTTGGTCCCCTGGCTCGGGCTTCCGAGCCTCTCCCAGGGCATGTGCGGATCCGTCAGGACCACATGCGGCAAGATCCTGTTCGTGTCGGGGTACCCCGGGGGAGGATACGTCGAGTGTACGCTGCCCTCCGGCAGAGAAAACTGTGGCGCATCTACGAAAAAGGATCGCTCGGCCTCGAGCAGCAGCGTCTCGCCCGTCGGAGCCTCGATGCTCTGCGTCACGGTGATGTTGTGCTTCGGCCCGGCCTGGAGCCCCGGAGCCCAATACGAGCTGAGCTTCTGTTCGCCAGGCGGCAGCGGGTCAATCTCATCGTCATCATCGGCGACGGCGGTGCCGGCCAGTCGTCGGGCCTCGCGCCGATATGCCGCGGCGACGCGCCGAGAGTGCCGGAGGGTGAGGTGGCGAGGCGAGTTGATGCGTGTGCTCTTGCCGCCGGGGAAGATGGCCATTGTGTACAATTCTCTTTACCGAAGATGAGATGCTGGTGTTAGAGGCTTATGTTGTGAACCGTGTATTCAAAGGATTTGATCTCTGAGTCCTATATGGCATGAAATGGTCAACATGAATTCCATGTTCGAGCACCCGATGTTACGTGTAGACAGAGAAACCTACATACTTTCTCTCGCAACTTGAAATTCTCACGTCACTTGCTGCAGTCTTGACATGACCACGGCCCTCGGTAAATGATTAGGCATGTGTTGAATAGTGCGTTGTCTTCCAAGTCTGGATAGCTGGCATGGTTGGAGACGATGGATGTGTAAAGGGCTTTGCGGCGTGTCTTTGAGTCTCGACTAGAAAACCCCCCATAACAAGGATGCATCCGTTGTCAAATAATACCCATATAGTACTCTGCAGCTTACATGCTTACGCCATATTTCATCTATCGGTCGTGTGCAGTAATCGAACTGCATGTGCAGTCCAGTCACGAGCACCTCTGGAGTGCCGTCACGTCTGGGATGCCGAGATCGATGCAGACACACCGAGGAGTGAGCTCAAGGCCAAGCCATGCATCGTTGGTACGGCAGCAGAATGATCAAGCAGCCTGTCATGCTTCGTATCCATGTACGTATCACACTGTTCATGGCTCACGCTGGGCTCACCCAAGACAAAGTCCGGTCAAAAGAGGGGAAATGGCGCGACGGTGAGTTCATATTGTCTGTCGACCCTTGATTCATTAAGCATATGCTTGAGAACTTACATCTTCGCCACCTGGTCGGAGCAGGTGGTATCCGGACGGATGAAACCATGCGTGTATTGAATTGCGCGGCGGATCAGTCGTACGACGTTTGTCAGAATCGACAGGAGCGTTGTGTCATGATATAGTAATATCGGAGACAACATCGAAGAGCAAAGCATCAAGGAAAACAAACAAACCCCTTGGGCCGCCAAGGAAATCTCTCACCATCTCCTCTCGCCTCATCGTAAAGCCTCACAGCTCATGTAACAAGTTCATTACAGGCCTCGTCTGTCTAGCGTATACCTGAACATATTGAACCCTCACCAGCACTGCCCACAAAAGCACAGTTTGGAAACTACCATGGTCGGAGCCGCAGCCATCGTCAGCAAGGCCGTAGCCGACGACAAGAGCATCAACCTCTTCTTCAACACGAGCAAGGCCCAGCTCGGCATCTCCCTGCAGTCCGGTACGGAGACCGATGACCAGCCTAACAACATCTGGGCGACGAACGATGACGACTACAACGGCTACATCCTCAACCCGTCGTCCATCGCGGGCGTCTACTACCGCGGGGTCAACTTCGTCGCGGCCGTGACGATGCCCAAGCTGGACCCGAATGTGACGCAGACGGAGAACCAGATCTCGCTTGTTTCGCCTGTTTATCAGAAGCTTACGACGACCACGCTGGATAATAACAACGTTGCCTTGTGCGCAACTCCCAATGGCAATGATGGCTGGCTGTATTATCTCGGGTAGGTCGTCACCCCGTCTTTACCTTTTCCGCAATGGTGAACCAGCCCTGTCTATTCCATACACAAGTGCAAGGGACAAGCTGGAATGCGCGTATTGACTGACTGACCTTGTTCCACAGTGGCATGGCCCCGTCTGCCAGAGTCCTCAAAGAATTGAGCCTCCGCACCGGAACCTCCCAGGGTTACCAAGAGACCAATGACGTATACCCCAACGGTTCCCTAGCTGCCTGGTACGACCCAGACCTGCAGCAGCGGCACATCATCTACGAGGGCGGCGCCCTCCTCGAGTTTACGGTGGAAACGAAGCTGCGTGAGCCATCCATCCCCTCTCATTCTCTGCATTGGAAAACATGAATATATAAAAACATGAAATTCGCATACAAGTAACCGTCCACCAGGCGTCAACGTCCCCGGCACCATCGCCCGCAACACCTCCCTCGCAGCCGCCTACTCGAGCTCCACGAAGAAGGCATACGTTTACTTCCACGACACGACCCAGGCCGTGCAGCGCGTCATCAAGGACCAGTACGGCTGGGGCATCGCCCTACCCCTCCCCGGCGTGCCCAAGATTGCCGAGGCCAGCCAGATGACGGTCGTGCAGGCAAACGGCTTCAATCACTTGTTCTACATTGCCAAGGACTTGGGCAGGAGCGAGATCAAGTCCTGGAGCGATTTTACACACGTTCGTGACAGGATTTTCTAGGTGACTCTGTTTGCAGCGAGGATTGAACTTGGTGCTGTATGTTGCTCTGGATTGGATGCGCATCTGGGTCTGTTGGGATGTTAGGATCGTATCAACCGAGTTCGGTTTCGCTCCGTTCTGTGCCATGTTATGTGGTACAATCTGTCGAGCTCTGATCGAGTACTCCGTGATCTGATGATGACATAGCTAGGCCCCATTGACTATATTATCTGAGTCCGGCAGCATCTGGCACTCGTTGTAGAGGAGAGATGGGCACGTCAGTGCAAGCACGGTTCAATTGACGAAACAAGAATCGCTTTTATGTTAAACCTTTCATGGTGGAAACGATAATGACTGCGTCGCATACTCATTCATGTCACGATTGACCTCAATAACCCACCACTCACTTAATGAATTTAGATATACCATACCATCCTATCGTGTAGTCGACTCCTTGGGCATCAGTATGGGATTCCGAAGCTGCAGAAACCCTTCAATAGCCGTATACGGCCCGCCCTGGAAACCTGGCTTGGTCAAGTCGCCCCTCTTCTCGATGCCAAACGGATTAAACACCGGCTGCCCATCTCCCTCCCCCTCGACGGCATATGGCTCAAACCAGCTCCAGTCGCCGGATCCGAGAGATAGCAGCTGAATATCCCGCTTGGGAATGTCCCTCGCGTTCTGCGTCGTCAACTTCTGCGCCGGGTTGTAGCTTGGCACATCGTTAAGCGGCACGGTCAGGGGCCCCGCGTGGAAAAACGCCGTCATGGTGTCCATGGCCCTTTGCCACGTCCACGTCGGCAGCAGTAGCTCGGACGACGGCAACAAGGACGAGTAGGCATGCGCGGGCGTAAAGGGATCGACGATGGCGCCGAAGACGGACATGCGCGCGTTGCGCCGGTCATCAAAGTCTACCGGCTGAACCTGGCGCGTCGGGTCGTCGTAAGGCGCCTCTATAGGGTAGGGAGGCTCCCAGAAGGGCGTAAAGAGAGGATACTCGCCGGTGTCGAGAGGCTTCAACGGTGTTATATTGTCCTTCTCCGGAGCAAAGAACGTCTTGATGTAATCGAGGTTGAGCTCGTCGGTGCCCGGGGCCGTCGTGTCAAAGTAACCCACCAGCCCGTCGTAGGCGGCGTCGCGGTTTCCCAGCCGCACCTGGAACTGGTAAAAGTCCTTCTGGCTCTCCGAGCCGGCCGGTTCCGTCAGTTGGCGCTCCGGCTCCGTCACCTTGCTCTTTGTGCTCTGGACCACAAAAGGCGGTGCGTCGAGCTCGAGCGACCAGCCTGTGTTGACGAGAGCCAGCGGCTTGCCGACAATTGAGTTGAGGAACTGGGCGTAGGCGTTGGGCGCCGCTGGTAGCTTCTCCTGTGCCGTCGTTATCATGTACCAGAAGCCCCTGAGGTAAGCCGGGTCGACGAGCTTGTCGACGAGGGCATCGAGCTGGCGCGTCTCGGGTGTCGGCTGCATATTCTCGTCGGGGCTAAAGGGCAGCCACTTGGGCGCGTTGAGCGTGCCCAGCGGTCCGCCGAAACGCACCTCGCGGTAAAAGGTGCCGTCCGGCAGGAACAGCTGGATGCCGTAGTTGGCAAAGTTTGTGATGACCCAGCCCCAGATGGGGTTCTCCCACTCGGACGCCGGGCGCCAGGTGGCCGGCCCTCGGGAGCGGGAGCCGCCGGCTGGCGCCTTGGGGCTCCTGAAGCGCTCCCGCTCGTCCTTGGGGTCGTCGGCGATGCGCTTGACGAAGGCGGCGTTGAGGCGTGCGTTCTGGTTTATCTGCGGCGGAAGCTGGAGGAACTCGCACTGCCCGGCGTTATCCTGGAGGACCGTGTTGGCATACTCCTTGCCGTCCTCGAGCTTGATGGTTTGCGGCTCGTAAAAGTCGCTGATGCACGGGTACAGGGGCGGAGGGCCGTTGACTCGCGGTTCCTGATCGATGGGAACTAGGGACTGGCCAAACTTGTCGATGATGTTGAGCTTGCGGAATCTGCAGAGAGTAAGCAGGAGGGCCAGAGATGCTGCATGGCAGCGTACATACCTGAACTGCCCGTGCGTCACGGGCTTAAATGGACACCACTCGCTGTCCAGAAAGTTGGCCAGGGCCGCATATGGGGTCGAGGCCGACTGGCCCTGGATCAGCTCGATGTTGGGGGCCGTCAGGCCCGCGGCCCCATTCACCGCCGCGGCAATGGCCGAGCTCGACTCGCCCTCGGGGCTGACTATCTTGTTCTCGGGCTTGATGTGGCTGCCCTCTGCCAGCGTCACCAGGCCGCCGGTAAAGCTAGAGAGCGGCGACGACAGGTACGACAGCTTGGACACGTTGTTGCGCAAGTCCTCACGATCCTTACTCGACAGATACTTGTCCAAGATCTCCGGCGGCGTGTCATCGAAGAGCTGCGCAATCTTGACCCCCAGAGAGAAGCTTGGCTGCGGCAGGATGAGCACCCGGCCTGACAGCATACGCGTGTCTAGTCCCTTGTCCCTTTGCTCGTCGGCCAGCGCTTGCCACAGGGGCGGCGGCTGGTCCTGGCCGTCGGCTGAGGGAACAGTGATGCCGTATCGTACCGTTTCGTTGACCGATAGGCGAGCCGTGTGCTCGTCGAGCTTCCAATAGTTGAAGGGCACATGCGTGTACTCGGCCTCCCACTCGGCGTAGAGGGGAAACCACGGCTGCCGGTCTCCCCACTGGTCGCGCCAGCTGCCGTCTGAAGCGGCGGTATCGTGGAACTGGGGGTAAAACTTGCCCTCAGGGGCTGTGCCAGAGTCGCCGCCGCCGGGACGGATGAGGTAAAACTCGGCCACCAGAGCATCGGCGGGTGCCTTTAGGACGTCAGGGAGCTTCTTCTGCAGTAGAGCAGACAAGTCCTTGAGGGCAGCGGGAAGGCTGGACGGGTCCCCGGCGGGGATGGTCTGGAAGGGGGCGCGGACGGCTACATTGTCCAAATAGTCGAGCGGCCAGCCAGACGGGATGCCGCCGATGAGAACGGTCGGGTCATTGGAGCGGTAGAAGACGGGCATGCTTGCCGCCTTGGCCGTCGCCAGAAGGTTCTGGGAGCCGTCCGGGGGGTTCAGCAGGTCGTCTACCTTCTGCTGCAGGTGCTGCATGCGGCCCTGCAGGCCGTTGATGCGCTCGGACAGGTCATCAACTGCCTTTCTGAATTCCTCAGTCTTGGACTTGTCCTCGCCGTCGCCGCTGTTGCCCACGTCGCTCATGAACTTCCACCACAGCGAAAACATGTCCCAGCGGTACTGCGTCATGGCAGCGCTGCATCCGTCGAGCAGGCTCTGCGTCTGGTTCAGCTCACGCAGCTCGAGGACGGCTGGCCGCTCGGGCTCGACCGGCTGCTTGTCACTCTGGTCCTGGCCCGAGAAGTGGTAGTGCGAGCCGCCGGGCGAGCGGTTAAAGGACCAGTTGTAGACTGTGTCCTTGGCTTCACGCTGCGCCTCGACGCCGTCGTCGCGCGCATGCAGCAACGACTCAAGCGCCAGAATGTCCTCTTCCAGCTTGTCAATGTCACCCTGGCCCTTGCGGGCGTGGCAGTACGATATCAGCGCGTCCATCGGAGTGGTTCCAACGGAGACAGCGGCCTGCGTCTGGTCACGTATGCGGGCATTGCACTGGTCCGCCGGCACCGTGGCGGGCTTCTTGTCGTGGTCCCAGGTCACGTCGTACATGGCGCCGTGGCAGAAGGCTCGCAACGGACTGGTCTCGTCCAGCCAGTCGCCCCAGTCGCCCGGGTTCTGAATGGCGCCCTGTATCTTCATGAAGAGAGAGTCCAGGCTAACTCTGTGGTCTGTGGTCTGGGTCGAGTTCCAGAGCGGGTCGACGTCGTCCTTCCAGTGCCAGCCCAGGAGGTAGTAGTTGGCCTTTGCGTGGGATAGGTACTGCGTCTTCTCCTCTTCGTTGACGTACTCGAAGTTGTCGAGGACGCTGAAGACGTTGGAGTTGTGCATTTGAAAGTCGGCAAAGAGCTGGTTGCCACTGCGCAGAAGGCTGATGTTGGGCGGCTGCGCGTCCAAGTTGTTGGGGTCGTCAAGCATCCACTTAGCCAGCGGCGTCTTGCGCCCGATGAAGACCTCGGCCTGCTCCTCAATGTTGATGTCGGAACCGGCGTGCCCAGTGACGAAGGGCGCCAGGTCCGTCTGCAAGTCGGCGTCGAGCGGGATGTCATCGAGCGACCACAGGTGGTCACTCTCCACCACCCACGCCTCATACTCGCGCTCCGCAAAGGCCGGCTTGGACTCTTCCGGCTGGATGCTGTCGAGATCGAGCTTGCGCACCACAACCCAGCGCGTGGGCGGCTGCACGAAGTCGGGAGTGTTGTTGACGCCCTGCTTGGCCCCCGGGGGCGCCGCCCCCACGCCGTGCCGAAGCCGTTCTCGCCGGCGCCGGCCCTCGGGCACCGTCTCGCTAGACGACACGCCTGAGCGGTAGAAGCGCGGCAGCGTCCAATGGACGTAAACGCCGTGGCGATGGCGCAAAGGCTGGGGCACGGGACGCGCGCCCAGGTCCATCATTCGCGAGTTGACCTCGGCCGGGGCCGTCTTGTGCAGGTCCGCGTGGTTTTGCACATCGCTCTGGATCAAGAAGTTTTGCAGGCGCAGGAACGTGTAGTTGGGCTGCGTGATGGGGCAGATGTGTGCAGTCGTGTCACCCTCCTCTCCTGTGCCGCAGACAGCTGGGTTGAGGACGAAGGCATCCAACTGCATGGGCACCAGTAGCGCCTGGAAGTCGGGGATGCTCGACGACATTTCTGCTGGCCCGGTCAAAGACGAGAGAAATCAGAATGAGTCTAGATGAAGATGAGTGACGAGTACAAGCCCGTCATGAAGGTCATCAAGTGCCACTGAAGATTGTCCCGATGGCCCGTAGAAGCTGGCCTTTGGATACACTAAGGCCCTTCTCACGTGGTTTATACGTAGAGTGTATCTGGTCCGTCTCGACAGGCCGACATGTCACGGCCATCCGAACAGAACGCGGAATCTCTCCCAGACGGCTGGGGTCTCGACTCCGTGCCAGAGCGAACGGTACATACCTCGACACCTCGTAGACCACAGGCTTCAACGATGACAACCGGACTGCCACCCTGTCAACCCCTCTCTTTGCCGGGTGGCAGGACGTGCCGCTCTTGCCATGCCTGCTCCGTAGGCTGCATTCAGCTCAGTGCATTATGCATCATGTTTTCGTAGAACATGCGAAGTGGCGCAACAAACGTCCCAACATCTCGGCGGGGTAACCTGTCGGGCAGGGGTAGGATGCAGCTGTTGAACGAGGTCAGTTTGACGCCACCACGATAAGAGACGGCAAGTGCGTGTATAGGAGGTGGGTGAACAATGCAGACATATTGCATTACGCGAGCCACCCGATAATGGCTGAGGGCGTCGGTCTAACATCTAGCACACCTCGACTGGGTGTTGCCGCGAGTTGAGCAATGGCAAACGATAAAGGAGCTTCCCTGAGAAATTCGAGGCACCTGGGAGAGACACAAGGCAGGGCCTCGATTTCCTACTCCCTTCCTTTAACCGACTCATCTCCAACGGGCTCTTGGGGCTTGGCCCATGTCTCTCGAATCTCGATACATCGCTCGTCCAGAATGAGCCTTGGGCAGAGTGGTGAGACTGCCATTCATTTTGTGCATGAGATCTGGGGCTCTGCTCATTGATTTTCGGTATATGTGCACACGTTTAAACACCCTGGGTGGCTCATGAGTATATGAGTGGGAAATCTCTGAACCTGACAGAGTCCCCGGGACCGAGGCTATCGAGTTCTAGCCTGGAGCACCGAACTGAGAAGGATACAGTGACATATCACACACACTAACAAAAGAACTCTATCGTACATCTTACTCAAAATGGGTGTGACATCGAAGCGGGCCGTCGGCGGCACTGCAGTTGGGCGTTCACCTCGAGCCGTCCAGAGAAACGCACTCTACTACATCTTCGCCAGCTCGGCAGGGCAAACACCCGGCGACAACGTCCATGTGCTCGACGAGGGCAGCTCAACAGACGCGTTTGTTAAGACCCTTAACGATGCCAATGTCATCGTTCTATCGGGCACGCCGGGCCCGACGGCCGGCCTGGACGGCTCTGATGAGACGAATAAATGGTTTCGGCAACTCGACTCCACAGCCACTGGCTCGGTCACGCTTGACGGCTCGAAAAACGTTGAGAGCTTCGAGTTCCAGCTCACGAAGCCGTGGCCGCTGACGTTCAGCTCGGCCAGCGATGTGCTTCTGTTCACCTTTGGTCCCCCATCGGGTGGAGTAGCCACCGGCAGGATCCCGCCGCCCGGAATCGACGTCGCTGGGCGGATTTTGACTCTCGGTCTCGACTTTGGGCAAACGGCCGACATTTCGGGCAACAAGCTCAAGGACCTCTTTACATACGCCGAGGCTGCCGGCATGGCCAACTACGTGCCAAGCGAACTGTTAGACCTAGCCGTGACACTCAAAAACCCTAAGCAAGGGGATCCGAAGCGGAACGCCCTGTGGTATGTTCCCGCCTCACACAGGCGCATCACGATGCGCCTGCAGTTCCAGGTGCCTAGCTTTGGTCCGCTGCAGGACATCCTCGGCACGACTCTCAGGGGCTTCACGCTCAAGAGCACCGATGTCATCTTCACCAAGGACATGATGCTGGCGGCGACCGAGTCGGGCCAGAAGCCCTTCTTCCAGGGATCGATTGCCTTTAGCGTCGAGTGCTCCGTCAAGGGCGATGGCTCGACCGACCAAGAAGTTTCGATGACTGCCGGCATCGAACTCAGCGAGTCGTCCATGACTCTCACATCCATGTTTGAGACCAAGGACCCGCTGACGGGAATTCTCATGTGGCTTGCCTCGCTGATTGGAGACGACTCGTTGGAGTCGCTGGTAGACGATATTTTGAACAAGACTGTGAACGGAGCCAAGGTGTTTCCCGACTTCAACCTGCGCATGATGACGGTCAGCCTGGATACGAAAGACCCAAAGAATCGAAAGCTGTCTTACTTTTCTTTCGACATTGAGGTTTCGGCCAACTTTGGTCGCGGGTCCGGCTCCAAGCCTGTCGTCTTTCTCATCTCGTACAACTGGGATCGCATCACGGGTGGATTCGGTCGACTGACGGGCCAGTTGTGGACTGGTGAGTAGAGTTTCAAGTTACGAGGCAAACAGATGGATAGCTGACATGGAAGCGAGCAAAAGCCTTTGAGTCGTCCAAGGACCAGGATCTATTGCCGCACATGGAGAAATGGAACATTCTGCAGCCAGTGACGCCATCCCCCGCGATGTCAATTGACGTTGCGTCCCTGATTCCCGGCCAGACAGTGGACAACATCCCCGACACGCTGCCTTCGAAAGTAACAATCGCCTACATCTCGCTGACGCAGAACTCCTTTGATATTCGGTGCTCCGTCCTCGCCAACCCCCCTCCTCCAACCTCGGCACCCCAGCCGTACCTGGGCGAGGTAACACTCGAGGCCTCGTTTGCCTGGGCGAAGGCCAGCTCCTTTTCTCTAGACGTCTTCATCAGAGCCAGTATCGAGCCGAGTCAAGACGCTTCGGAAGACACGCTGCCTGCCATCTTCCAGGGGTCGATGAGCTACGACTCGGCCACCAAAGTATGGGACCTCAAGGCCTCACTGACCGGGCTATACGCCTCGGCACTGGTCGAGTTCTTTGATAAAGACTCCAAAGCTCACGTCGGGCCCCTCATCAGCTCCATCGCCATCGGCACGCTGGCTGTGGAGTACAAGTACACGGGAGTATCCGGCGGCAAGTCGACGGGAAGCGAGTTCACCATTGTAGGCGATCTGCTAATTGCCGGCCTGAGGCTGGGTCTCACCTTCACGTACAACAACGACGGCTTCACATTTTGGGCCGCGCTTAACCCGGAGGATAAATCTGCCAAGGTTGGAGACGTGCTGGTAAGCACTCTCGGCTCCGACATTGAGCTGCCCGATTTTGTCTACAACACGCAGCTGGTCGGCAGCGATCAGGATGCCTTCAGGCTCGACGTGGTCAGGAAGAAGACGGCGGCGGTCAACGCCGAGTCGTTCCTTTTCCTAGCGCAGCTCAACATTGCCAACGTACACGTCATCTTTGCACAGATCCACAACACGACCTGGGCCGTCAAGGTGCCGTCCAAGCGGCTCGTCAAGGTTGCTATCGACGGCTTCGCCGGCATCGAGCTCGACCTGCCACTCATCGGCAAGCTGACACAGCCCCTCGACGAGCTGTACTTCCTCTGGGTGCAGGATCCACCGCAGAAGGGCACGGCGCCAGGCAAGGGGACAGGTTTGACGCGTTCAGACGTTGCCGAGCTCAACAACAGCCTGCGGGACCAGATACTCGTCAAGGACAAGGTCAAGCCGGAGCTACAGCGTCCGACGGATCTGTTGGTGGCGGCCGGGAGCCACTTTGCCGTCATCACAAGCAGCAACACGGGCGTGCGCTCGTGTTTACTCGACTACGAGTTTATGAAGCCATCGTCGGCCTCGAGCAGCAAGGCCCTCGAGGAGGGCGAGTCCGACGATGTGTCGCCGAGCGCCCAGGCACCTTACAAGAAGATTGCCGGCCCGCTGTCTATCAGCAACGTCGGTCTCAAGTACAAAGACAAGAAGCTGGCCATCATGTTTGATGCCGCGTTCCAGCTCGGCCCGCTGGGCTTCTCCCTGGTTGGCTTTAGTCTCGGCTTTGGTTTCACGACGCTCGACCGGTTCCCCAGCGTCACGCCGGCCATCCAGGGCCTGGCAGCGTCGTTTGAGCAGCCGCCGCTGTCGATTGCGGGCGTCATCCGACACGGAAACGATGGAAGCCTCGACTACTACGCCGGCGGTCTCGTAGTCGGCTGGACGGTGTACCGGTTCGAGGCGGGCGGTTTCTACGGCATCGTGACCCCGACCGGTAGCTCCAACGGCTTCAGCTCCGTCTTCGTCTTCGCCAAGCTCAACGGGCCGCTGGTGACCCTTGAGTTCGCCGAGATCAACTCCATCTGCGGCGGCTTTGGCTACAACAGTAGCGTGCGCCTGCCGACGGTCGACAAGGTCTACGAGTTCCCCTTCATTGCCAGCTCGGGGCTCAGCGGCACCGACAACGCCATGCAGGTGCTCGAGAAGCTCGTCGACCCGGACCCGGGCGGCTGGTTCCAGCCGCTCGACAAGATGTACTGGCTGGCCGTCGGCATGGGCGTCGGCGCCTTTCAGATGCTGACCGTCGACGCCGTCGTCGTCGTGCAGTTTGGGAACGCCATCAAGCTGGGCATCTTTGCCGTGGCCAGGGCTGACGTCCCGACGCCCACCTCGTCCTTCAAGCTGGCCCACGTCGAGCTGGGCATCTCGGCCGTGGCCGACTTTGACTATGGCACGCTCAAGATCGACGCGCAACTGTCTCCGCGCTCCTACATCCTCGATCCCAACTGCCACCTCACCGGCGGCTTCGGCCTCTACTACTGGTTTGACGCGCCGCACGCCGACAAGTCGACCGTCGGCCAGTTCGTCTTCACCCTCGGCGGCTACCACCAGGCCTTCAGCGTGCCCGTCGGCTATCCCAACCCGCCGCGCCTGGGCATCAGCTGGAACGTCGGCGGAGGCATCACCATCTCTGGTCAGGCCTACTTTGCCATTACGCCCAAGGCCTGCATGGCCGGGGGCCGCCTGCGCGCCGCCTTGTCCGCCGGGCCTCTGTCCGCCTGGTTCGATGCCTTTGCCGACTTCCTCATCAACTACAAGCCCTTCTACTTCAACATGCAGGCCGGCCTCTCCGTCGGCGTCCGGTTCAGCATCGACATTTGGTTCATCCACATCCGCATCTCGGTCGAGATTGGCGCCAAACTGTACCTCTGGGGTCCTCCGATTGCTGGCCGCGTCCACGTTGACTTCTGGATCGTCGGCTTCGACATTAATTTTGGCAACGACGCGTCCCGCTACGAAGGCGTCAGCTTGCAGGACTTCTACTTGCTGGTACTGCAGACGGGGTCAAATCCGTCGCTCGCCGCGGCCAGAATGGGCAGGCTCACCGTGGGAGGCCAGGACGACGGTGCGGCCGAGGAAGGGCAGAGGCTTTCGGACGCGGTGCGGCCAAAGAATGAGGGACACAACTTCCTCGCCCGGTCAGGACTCCTGAACCTGCAAGACAAGCCCGAGCGCGATCAGAACGAGCCGTGGGTTGTACGTGCCGGCTCCTTTTCTTTTGTCGTCGACTGCAAGATACCCATCAATGCCGTCAAGAAAGACCCGAATAAGGACCCGATCATTACGTACAGTGACGTCTATGGCAAGCCGATGAAGCTCACGAGCCCCATCAAGTCGACGGTCACGGTCGTGGTCCAGCAGGACGGCGTGAGTAAACCGACCGAGGGATGGCAGTACGACAAATACCTCAAGAGCATGCCCCGGGCTCTGTGGGCCAGGTGTAAGCCACTTATCCGGCCAAATACCCATGACATGAACCTGACACATGGCAGACGATTCCTCGACCGACCCGCGCACCAGCGGCAACAACATCGGCGACCTCCTCAACACCGACAATGGCGCCATCACCCTCATGACCGGAGTCCAAATCACGGCGCCCAAGCCAACCATGGCGCCCGACCCTTTCCCCCCTTACAAAGTCGCTGACGCGGACCTACAGCGGCTCCTCTCCGAGAGGCCCTTCCCCACCATTGCCGCTGCCGACGACGCCTGGGCGCCTGGCCAGCCCTACACAGGCGACGACGTCAAGATGCAGTACGATGCCGTCTATGATGCGTGGACCAATCCGTCGCTTGGCACGGGCGACCAGGGGCAGCAGGGGTTCGTGGGGGCTTTGGCAGATTGCTTGAAGTGGGCTGTAGCGGGCGAGATGAAGAGCGTTGCGGGCATTCCGGAGAAACTGAAGAAGGGATTCATGAGTTTGTATGTGGCGGCGCCGTTGTTGACCAAGTGACTTTGGCGAGGAATCTCGACGGCCTCTCTCTCGTATATGTAGGTAGGATTTCAGTGATGCTTATTAACGAGGAGCCCATGTTATTCTTTATTCTATAGCGAAATGAATTAGGAGTAGGGAATCATTAGGAGCCTAAGGTATAAGTACGTTAGGGTACCAGGGGGTGTGCATAACTAATACTATGATGGCTGCCCAGACCCTGTTATACTAATACTACGAGTTTACTAGCAGCAACAGCGTAATACTGCGTAAGTGGTGCAGTAGTAGTTATGATTGAAACGGAAAGATACTACGTACTCTACGGAAATTTCGGAGTAAAGTAGGTTATCGCCTCCCGGCAATGAAAGCGTCTGGCTGCGATCCAACTAGGCTCCCCCAGCTGCCCACGGATGGCTACAATGCCGTCTACTCGAAGCACATTACCGTCGGTGGTGGTTCGTCCTGTCAGAAAGCGGGGCTCTGTAATAGCTTATATGATACGAAGTAGAACTATTATATGGCTAAATTTAGTGTATTGGTTACTCAATGGTAAGATTGTAGCCTCAACCCGACAGTAACCAATGGCGACGACACGATCTCGATCTACGATGGCGTCTTTCACCACAACCATAAACAGAAAAGTACCTGAAACGGAAATAATAATGGCGTACTTCATACTTCGTTCTTCGCACTGCGTTCTTCGGCGCTGCCAAACAGGCATCAGCCGCAGCGGGATTTTGACGAGTTCTCCGCAATATCGACGGTGTAACTGTCAGAAAGCGGACTCTCTGGCCCTGTTGAGCGGTCACGTAATAGTTTGTACGTGGAACTTCTTGTGCGCTTATTAAATTCATGTTGATTGATCCTTTGTGGGTCACTTGCAAGGCGCTATGTCCTCAAGGATGTTAGCCTCAATCTATCTGAAAACAACAGAGGCTGCAGCAATGGATGTGTTGTCGGTTGGTTGACCAGGACGAAACTCCTCATCGAGCCCAACAACCTGGGACCCACGTCTCTGCACTTGCAAAACGCCCACGGCATCATCGCCATGTCGCCGTCGGCCATGTCGCCGCGTCCACGGGATGGAGATGGGCCCAGCGACGTCGAAGCAGGTAACCAAGAGGCGCGGGTGGCATCGGGAGGGCAGCCCTCGGCGACACCGGCGCTGGGCGAGGGCGACTTGCCCACGACGAGCAAGTGGGAGATCCGCTCGTGGTATCTTTACTACGTCGGCTCCAACGGCCTCGCCCTCTTCAACTTTGGCCCGACGGCCTTCCAGAACCTGCTGGACCAGGCCGCGGGCGACGCCGGCCTGCTCGAATTCGCGGGCCGCGCGCGCGACGTCAACAGCATCGTGCTGCTGGCCAACGGCATTTCCTTTGCCGTGCAGGCCGCGCTGTTCCTTGTCATCGGCGCCTACGCCGACTTTGGCACCGGCCGCCGCTGGGTGCTGCTCGTGTGGTCCGTCGTCGCCTATGCCGTCGGCTTCGCCTGGCTCGGCGTCCACGACCCGGCCCGGTGGCGCGTCGGCCTCGGGCTGTACGTCGTCGGCCTCATCGCGTACCAGCTGACGCTGACGTACTGGACCGCGGCGTTCCCGTCGCTGGCGCGCAACACGGCGCGGCTGACGGAGTCGCGGCGGGCGTACGAGACCGGCGCCATCGCGCTCGAGGAGCTGGACCGGCGCGATGAGATGGAGCGCAGCCGACTGAGCAACGTCGCCTTCTGGATCCAGTCGCTCGGCGAGGTGGTGATGCTGGCCGTCGTCGTGGGCATCATGTTTGGCCTGCGCGTCGACGCCAGCGCCGCCAACAACAACTGGGGCCTGTCGGTGCTCATCGCCTTCGCCACGGCGTGCTGGCTGGTGTTGTCCATTCCCTGGTTCCTCGCCGAGAAGACGCGGCCCGGGATGGAGATCCCCGCGGGCCTCAACGTCGTCACCGTCGGCTTCTGGCAGATCCACGAGGCCGTCGCCCAGATCTGGCACCTCCGGCAGAGCCTCATCTACCTGGCGGGCTACTTCCTGCTCGGCGACTCGCTCAACACCACCGTCACCGTCATCGCCACGCTGCAGAACCAGGTCGTCAGCTACAACACGCTGACGCTGACGTACCTGCTCATCGTGGGCATCGTCGCGCAGGCCGTGGGCATCGGCGCCTTCTGGCTCGTCCAGAAGCGCTTTGACCTCAGCGCCAAGACCATGTTCAACGCCATCATGGTGGCCATCGTCCTGTTGGACGGCTGGGGCATGGTCGGCAACTGGACGGACCGCTTCGGGTTCCACAACATCTGGGAGATTTGGCTGTACCAGGCATTTTACGGGCTGCTTGTGTGCCCGTGGTACAGCTACTCGCAGATCATGATCAGCTCCGTGACGCCGCGCGGCCACGAGTTTCTGTTCTTTTCCGTTTTCAACATCATCGGAAAGTCATCGAGCTTCATCGGTCCGCTCATTAGTAGCGCCATCATCGATGCCTCGCCGGGTGGGAGCAACAACAGCGCGCCGTTTTACTTCCTCTTTGCCCTCAGCCTGGTCAGCGCTGTATATCTCTGGATGTTCCTTGACCTCGAGAAGAGTGCGCGAGAACAAGAGGCGTGGCTGGCAGAGGAAAAGGCCCGTGTGGTTGGCAAGACGGTTAGCGGCGAGGAGCTAAAGGCGTCTTCGGTTCGTTAATATCACCGGTGCATTTCGGCAGCTGTACGCCGGCTCTGTATGAGAACTGACGAGTGACGGCCGAGTGCATGATTTGCTGGATGGGAGCCTCACTGGATGGCAAAACATATGTTTGCCAAACTGGTCGGTGGATTGGAGCGACATGTACATAAGCTGGGAAGTAGAACATACGAGTGATACGTAGCACACGAGCAGCGTCAGAGACATGCCAGGATTGGATAGAGCATGCGCCGATGACCATCCGCCATTTCTTGCCTCTCAAGTCGAGACCTTCACTGAGTGAAGATCCATTACGACTCGAAACTGCCCTGACTACGCCGTCTCTCCTCCGCCTCGCTCGAACAGGCTGTCCTCGGTCAACAACAGTCCCTACAGGACCCCAGCCCGAAAGCCGTGCTCATCACTACTCCCATTCATTAAAGTAGATCGGGTTCTGCATGTACGTGTAGAGCTTGCCCCTCACCCACGGCTGCGGGTTGGCAACGCTCGCCACGATTCCCGTTGTCGACCCCCCGCCGAGGAGCACCGTAAAGATGCCACACAGCGGAAAGTCGGCGTACGCCGGGTTCGTCAGGTCAAAGGGCTCGGCACGGATAGATATTTCCGCTGCCGTCTCGCCCATGCACTGCAGCGCGTCGCTGAACTGCAGCGTGCCAGCATCCTTGAATTGACGTTGTGGTACTCGGAGATGATGCCCGCGTCACCCAAGACGTAGCTGCCGCCCGTGCCCCAGTGCTGCGAGTCGAAGTCGTCGTTGACGTCCGTCGTTGGCGGCGTCCAGTTGGGCGATCTGCCACGAGAACATAGCCGCGGAGGTCCTCAGTGATGGTGCCGAGGATCTCGACGGAGACGCCCTAGTGGTCCAGCGCTGTGGTCATCGGGTCGCGGACTGGCATCTGGTTGTCAGGGTCCTTGGTCAAGTCGCCATTGATGTCGATGATGGTGCCGTTGGTTAACGAGACGCTACTCTCCCCGCTGAGCTTGGCCGTGACAGAGCCCGTCGCGGAGTCGATTTGCTCGTTGGTTGTTTCCGGGTCGGCCTGCACCCAGGGGTTGGTCAAGACATTGATATCCGTCGTGGCGACAGACATCCACCGGCGAAAGGAACTGGAACCAAGGAACTTCTGGACGGTCACCGCGCCGTCTCCGTCGTAGCGGATATTGGTGACGACCAGTGTTCCGTACCACTCGTTTGCTCCAGGGCCGACGACGGCGTCGTATAGAGTCTTGGTCGACATGGCGGCGCTCTGGGTAGCAGAAGAGGGGGTATATTTGTTCCGATGGATGGCCTGGGTTGCTTCCACTAGACCCACCAAGCTGGCCGGTCGATCTCATCACAGAGGCAAAGGCAAACACACAGCAAGCAACCGATGTTCTCTGCTGTGCCTCGGGTTCAACACCGGCAGTTAACGAGTCTCGTAGGCTTCAAAGTCAAATATCCTGACTGCTTGAAGAGGGAGGTCAAGCGCGTGAGTCGGCGACTTGTGTCGAACTGATTGTTGCGGCGTTTATATAGATGGAACTCCATTCAATGGAGCCTGTCACGACGAAGTAGATCTGAGGGAGACTTGATCGCGTAGTGCTAGGGGCTAGAGGCAAAGATACGACAAGAGTGAAACACCTCTGCGATATTCTCCAGATCTGGCAGGTCAACAACGTCGAGACTTCCAGGAGACGTAACTTGACAAAAGCCAATGGACCAGGACATACGAAGTAAGCCGAAGCGGCTCAACGGGTGCAGGTATCGCCCTGTCGCCAGCTGGACTGTTGCACTGTGTAGATTGTTTAGCGACTATCACATCTGACCTCTGGCGCAAGTTAATATGTGCAACTTGAGTTGTCAGCATCTCGCTTCCTGCCATTGCGATAGGCCATGTCGTGCAGGACCGTGTTTGACAACCCACATTGTCTCCCCATGCCATCCGTCTCCTCTCCCTCGAGTTCATGTCGTAATACCACCACCGCCTCCAGTGTGACGGCCATTGCCACCCAAGGAGCGAGGTGCGCACTGCAGACGCCTACGAAGAAGAGGGGAATGGCCCAACAGCTGAGAGCGGGTATCGATACAGCCCTGGGTTTCCCTGGTCCTCGTGCATCGTGCATCATGCACTATATCTTCGGCAGCACCGTCCGGCAGTAACATGAGGAGCGGATGGACACGTCCGCTTGTGCCAGAGCTGCTTCAAGCCGGGGTTGTATAGCTTGCGCCTCTGCCATCCGTCCCAACCTGACCAAACATTCGTGGAATCCATGCAGGGCCCAGACGTTGTTCGGGTGGCGATGCACCCGTGGCAGGGTTTCATCCAGGCCCAGGTCTGCGCGATAAACCCCCATTGCCTCCTCGACGTGGCCCTGCTCGAGCAGCAGTGCCCCATAAGCGTGCCGCGCGGGTTGCATCCAGCCCCAGGGTTCGTCAAACGGTAGCTTGTCGTACCGCGTGATGGACTCCCTCAAATGCGCAAAGGCAGCCTCGAAGTTGCCGGATCGATACTCGACCTCGCCGTCCAGCATGGCCTCGGCGACGCAGAGAATGTCGACGCACTTGTTGTTGAACAGCGTCCGCGACGGCTTTACGCGTGGCACGGCCTCGCCGAACAACTGGCGCTGCTTGGCGGCCTCATCGACCCGACCCAAGGCAGCGAGCGCCATGCCCCGAGCGTAGTACACCAGCGCAGTCGTCACGCAGTAGAGGTCCCGATCCTCGGGCAGCCTCATCGCAAGCACATCCTTCCAGCGACCGAAACGGACCAGGGCGTGGACTCGCATCGCCAGAAAGGCCTCGAGCCAGTCGGCCATGGGCGGCGTCTCAACGCGGAGCAGCTCTTCGGTTACGCTCGCCTCGAGCATGTCAACCGTTTTGAGGGCGACCCTGGACTGCCCGGCAAACATGGCCGAGTACAGCAGGAAGTGGTAGTTGTGGCTGCGGTACAGCGTGTAAAAGTTCATGGGCCCCTCGCGCTGGAGGAACTTTTCGTCTGCGCGCACGGCATCCGTGTTGGCCACGACGGCGCGGGAGTAGTCTCCCACTAGGATGTCGAGGTGGCTCGGCATGTGGTTCAGATGCCCCGAGTCCGGCACCAGCCCGCGCAGCTTGTCGGCGGCCGGCATCGCAGCCTCGGGCGTCTGCGACATTTCCATGAGGTGGACGTACAGGTGAAGGAGTCCAGGGTGGCGATCCCCGCCGTCTTGAGCGAGCGCTCGATCCAGCACGCGCTTGACCTCGAGCGTGCGAGCTTCACCCGCGGGCTTCCCGGTGTGGATGTCCCACAGATTCCACGGCGTCAGGTTCATCATGGCGTCCGCGTACAGGGTCGTGACGTCGAGGTCGTCGGCGAACCGGGCGTAGACGGCGCTCATGGCATCGGCATAGCCGCGGTTCCAGATGCCGAAGTCGGGCTTGCCGGGCGCCTCTTCGCACGGGTAGCGATGCTGAAGCGCCTCGATGAGCGCCCTCTCCACGGGCGATGCGTTGGACAAGTTTGCCTTGGCCTGCTCGACGGCGCGATGGGTGCGCTGGGCCGTGGTCCGGAGCTCGCGCTTTGCAAACAGATCCCAGGGCTTGTTGTAGTTGGGCCCGAGGGCGTAGGCCAGGCCCCAGTAGGCGATGGCGCATCCCGGGTCGAGGGCGATGGCGCGCTCGAAGCACTCGGCAGCCTCCTCGTGGTTGAAGCCGTAGCACCAGACCAGCCCGCGATCGAACCATCTCTGGGCGACGGCGCTCGAGGTGCTCACCGGACGGTGCAGGGTGCCGAGGTCGTAGTAGTCGTCGTCGTCGAGGACCCGCTGTGGGCTTCGGCCCGACATGTTGCTCCTTGCTCCTTGCTGCTAGAGCGTGGCGGATGTGCGACGCACCCTGCCAGGGCTTTCGTCAATGCGTGTGTGTGGCGACGATGGAGCTGCTCGAGCCAGAACGAGCAAGGTGGCGTGGGACAGGGCTTGGGCATCGGACCCGACGATCCCCCGAGCCCCGAGCCGCGCCCCGAGCCGCGCCCCGAGCCCCGCGCCCAACTCCTCCTTCACGAACCGTCCACCATTGCAGCGGAACATCCTGAGAAGCTGCCATGGCTTACCCGTGACCTTCTGGTTCAAAACGACGCGGGCATGAAGCTTGCCGATTCTGGCAGCAAGTTCGACCATGGCATAACTTATAACCACGACAAAGGTCACGGCGCGTCACTGCACATCGCTGGAGAGTACTTCGTAACAACGCTACTTGAGGCAAGGTAAGGAAAGAAACAGTTTCGCAGCCTGGCCTTCAGACATGTCCCTCAGCTCAGCTCATTCCGAACGCCCATTTCCTACTGTCCAATCAGGTACGGCGTGTTGTCGTGGAAAATAAGCCCCGGCTTTCTCGCGGCCAGATCTATGAGCATCTCGGCAAAGAAGCTGTTCGCCCAGGCGAACCACGGGCGCGTATACTGGTTCGAGTTGTTCATGTCGACGCTCTCGTGGATGAGGCCCAGGCCTCCCGTGTTGTTGAGGATGAGCGACAGGCGCTGCTGGATCTCAGCGTCATCGTCGGCGCCAAAGATTCCCGAGATCTGCGACATGGGCCACGGATGTGCCATGTCGACGTGTGGTCCGCTGTGGTAAGAAGTCAGCCGTTGGTTCATCCATCCACGGTCGGTCAGGAAAACCCACCCAATTCCAGGAAAGGCAGTGCCGGCAGAGTAGTACGGGTTCGCGCGCGAGAACAATGCGTTCTTCGTCTTCACGTACGTCGTGTCGTTTCGCTCCAGAAACCCTAGGTAGGGCAGGGAGACGACGCTGGGCACATTGGCGTCGTCCATGATATACTGGCCGCCGTAGCCGTTAACCTCGTAGGCAAAGATGCCGTCGTCCGTGATGGTGTGGTTCCAGATAGCGTCCCTGATGGTGTCGGAGTATTGTCGCATTTTGGTCGAGATGTTACTCTGGGTGCCGATCTGGTCCAGCGCATCGGCAACCCTGCCGAGCTCGACAGACATCATGGCGTTGGTTGGCGTGATGTAGTCTAGAAATATCTATTATAAGCAAGCCTCAGACAGGGTTTGACGACGTTTTGGGACGTACGGAAGAGGACCGGATCATCCGATGGGCGATGGCTTGACGACACCATCCCGTTCGCCAATTTGGGTTCTCCGTTTCCTCCGTTGGTTACTTGCGGTGAGAACGACCCGACATCACCCGTCCAGTGGTAGTGGCTGATCAACTGCCAGTCGGCGGTCCAGGAGCTTTGCGACTGCTCATCCATCACCTTGAGCAACTGATTCATGGCCGCAACCCCTATTAGTGCATTAGAACCTCGCTTGAGACGTTTTTTATGATATTGAGGAGCATTGACGAACAGTTGTCGTTGACAAAGGACGAGTCACCGGTGTTCTCGTAGTACGACCGGGTGATCTTTAAGAGACTAGCAAGAGAGTCGAGCTCATACTAAGACAAAGTCAGCCATTTCATCCTCCGACTCGAGACTCGGAAGCACTCGTCATACCTTGCACTCAAAGACGACCTGCCCGTCGATTGGCCTGCACAACGTCCTTTGGTCAGCATAGAAATATTTCCAGCGGTATTGTTTGGAGATATTCCACATACGGAAAGATGTCTACGTTGGCCGCGTTTGGCTATCACTGTTAATGGACAACTTTAAAGGGGCAATCTGTCAGCCCGGCCAGACACCGACTTACATTGACGGAAGTCGAGAGCCCGCTCTCAGGCGGAGGCTGAAAGGCGCCTTCACATCATTGGTTAGCGTAAGACTCATCATGTACAAGATAAACGTTGGCTCACCGCAGTAGGGAAACTGTGCAATGTAACGCGACTCGGTGTTGATGATGGCCTTGACGAGCCCCTTAAGATTGTCATCCTTACGCAGCAGTTTGTACAGGTGCGCGAACTGGTTTCCAGTATCGCGAAGCCATTGTGCACTACCCATGTTTCCTTTTAGTCAGTAGCAAAGGAATCAAGGAGGAATTCGACTAACGTAATGTCCTACTCAGATCATGATTAGCGATTAGAACCATGTGTATAGCTGACTTGGGACACTTACACCAGTGACGATGAACGCCAAGTTCTTTCCCGAGTCAAAATACTTGACTGTCGTATCTAGCGTCGACGCAAACGTATTCTCGAAAAGCTGGGCAAGATCCGGGTTTTTGAGTCGGGCTCTCATGTCGCTAATGACTTGCTGTGTCGCGTCAGCGTCGGTTGTTGTTCGCCGAGACAGAAGCTCCTCGTTGCAGGCGCTCTACGTACCTCAACGGCAGGACTAGTAAACGTTCTGCAGTTTGTACTAGGCCTCATAAACGGCAAGGCTAGTGGTCCCGTCGAGAATGGGGGATGGGGCTGCTGGGCGTAGCCGGTGTAGTCTGGGCATGACTGAGCATTTGCCGCGGGGAGGCTGGCGAGCAGGCCCAGGGCAGCAACGACGTGCTGGGAAGTTGAAAGATGCATGTTCGCGGAAGGTATTCTCACGAAGAACAGTCACGGAGTCTCCCTACAGGGGGAGAAAGGGGAAAGAAGGAGGACATGCTCCCTGGCAGAGTATTTAAGCCTTGCCTCACACGACTGGTGTTGTTGCTAACGACACAATGGGGCGGGGAAGGGTCACGCGGATTCAGGAGTGTGGCATAACGAAGCAACGCTTCAATTCAAGCAGGGGTTTACATGTCACTCGTGGTCAGGTGGCGCGGCTTGACTCGAATCCGGTGGAGCCCGTGTTAGTCTGATGCCGCAGAAGTGCTAGCCTTACTCCGTAGTATTCCCTATACGTATAGAGAGTTTTGTAAAGTATTATCTTGGGCGACGAATCGGCAACGACCCAAAAGGCCTGTAATGGGCGGCAGACGCGATGTTTTGATGCATGGGGTACGCGATGCTATTGGTAGTCCGGTGTGACTTTCCCCCGAGACTTTGACGAGGGAGGGGGATTCCCCTCTCGTAATACGTAATAGGCTGCTGCGCCGTACGAGCTTCATATAAGTGATAAATAAAAGTAAAAATAACGGGATAGATTTGCCGGTATACAACTCGACTTGAATTTTGGCCTTGCTTTGAAAAACTTGCACTATGCCCCGCATCGTGCGGAGGCTTCGTGTTGCATTGGGGAGTTGCATCGCCAAGGCGGCGTCGGAAGCGGCGTTTGGTGGCTCAGGAACATTGACGTTGCACCCACGCCCAGACACCAGGCACAACAGGCAGGTTGCTCTAGTTCAGATTAGGCTGGTGGCTCAGGAACATTGACGTTGCACCCACGCCCAGACACCAGGCACAACAGGCAGGTTGCTCTTGTCCAGATTACGCCTGGCATTGACGACGCGATGCCTCTCCGCCTCAGGCGTAGGGGGCACAATAAAGGGCTCGTGAGTCGTGACATGGTGTTGGTCAGCGTACCGACATGGTGTTGGTGTTGGTCAGCGTACCGACGTCACCACTGCCTACGGAGTAACTGAAGGCGAGAAGACGCCAAAACCCCACGCTTTGTGCGGGGCAAGGAGAGATCGATCGACGTAGCACCGATTCGGACAACAGCTCCGTTCTCCACCCATACCATTACCCCACTCGTGCCCGCAGCCCGGTCCGAAACTCCCGGAGATGGCCAGCTTCAACACGTTGTTGAATCTGGACCCCGTCATTCTCTCGGTACGAGTGATTGCATTGTCGTGGAGGAGGCTGTTATAGCTTGGGGGTGCCCGAAGTATCAAGATCCTCATCATATTTCTTTATTCCAGCTCGTAGAGGCAGCATTGCCGATGACATCTACTGGAGTTGCGTTGCTACGGCCTGGGCCGAGGTATCGGACCAGGCCCAAGGCTACCAACCCGGATTACCACCTCATCACCACCTGCCACTCCCTTGGCGGCGGCGTCGCCACCCTCGCGGCCGCCTCTCTCCGCCGACATGGCTTTCTGCGCGACACCTACTCCTTTGGCTCGTCTCGGGTCGGCAAAGGCGACTTCATCATGAGCCAGCCCGGCGCTAACTTCCGTGTGATGCACACCGATGACCTGGTTCCCCGCAGCTCGCCTATTGCTACTTGTCATAACTCCCTGAGTGCTGGCTGTCCAGTGGTTTACCATGGAAGACCGACTACGAAATCAGCAATATCCGCGTGTGCATTGCCAACATGTCCTGCAACGCTGGCACATCACACCAGTTCTATTTCGGTCCGATTTGTGGTTGTGCTGGCTTCCCTTTGCAGTCGAGGAGCGACGACCCCTCTCGAAACTAGTTATAGAGAGGTGAACAAGTCGACTCAGTGCGACCGGGAATTTAAATTACGACTACTGTTGTCGTGGCCAGAATAATAGCCATTGGCCAAGTATGCGGACACAGTCGGGCGTGATACCCAAAAAGACCATCATGTCGCATTAGGCTAAGAGTAGAGGGTTGATGGCCACTGTCTGAAACTACGTACGGTATGTCTTCATTTGATGAGTGTCCCTCATGTTCGAGACCGTTCGCCTGACAGAGACCCAACATCTAAGACCTAGCGCGACCGCCAGCTGCCTCTTGATTGAGCCTTGCTTGGTCACATCGTCATCCTTCCCCAATTCCCCTCTGGAGGCGTAGTCTGGGTCTCGCTACTTCGTTCAGAACTCCCAAGAGAGCTGCCTTCAACGCAATTGTTGCATCTACACTATAGAGCCTCGCCTGGTTTGTCGCGTCCACACTCTGACCAAGTCCACATTGATGGCCGTTGTTTTCTCAAAGGAGCGTCACAGTTGGTGTGTACCCTTCCACCCCAACGTCTGTCGACGAGAGCTAAATCGCAAAAGTTTACTACTCTATCGTTATATAGCTTTCCGGGATCGTCGAGGACGCGGAAGATGGCGTCGCTAGCCGAGAAGGTGCCTGGGTGGAAGTAAAACGGCCGATGGCGATGGCCTTTCCCAGAGTTCGATGGCCTCGGCCAGGATATGGCGCTGTTCCTGTTCAGCGAGGGCATCGTAGTGCTAGCAGTGCCTTTTGCCATGATACTTCCACATGGAATACTTCCATGCGGGCATGTGCAGACTGAGCGTCGCGCCCTGAGCTTCCAGTCCCATACACATCTCGGACTTGGCGGTGGCAGCCTCAGGGTAGATGAAATAGGTGACGGGAAACCCAAACTCCTGGGCGATGGCTTAGAAGCCAGTAGCTCGTTCTCTATGGTTCCAGTTGTCTGGACCAGCACCCGCCTTGTGGGATGTCGCCGTTGTAGGCTCGTAATCCATGGTCATGGCGCTGGAGATTTCGCCATTATTCTCGCTCGAGGCGTGATGGTGCCTGGGCTAACGTTCAAGCAGGTATGGGGAAAGAGTTTGTAGAAAGACCTATCCCAGGGGAAGCTTGGGCTCTGTCCTGAATGGCTTGTACCTGTCACTGGAGCCATTCAGGCTTTATCCACAGTACCAGAGTTTTCCAAGTCACATGTTCAGGTCTCGGTCAAGGCCCAAATTCAAGTCACCATAAGATGGCCGTGTGGCATTGAAAGTGTAGCACAGGGTGCGATCGCTACCGCCGATTCCAGGATGTGTGAACCCTATATGGGCTGCCAGAGATGGGAATAGTGGCACCGCCCTGAGTATCACATTTGACAGGTCCATCAGGTTTCAAAAATGGAGTGCCGAGACGCACCGCGAAAATTAATACGAGCCGCCGTGCTCAACGATTGTTTGTTTTTACAAGAATGGTCTGTTGCTAGAATGTTCTCCAGAAACTAGAGGTCAAGGTTGTAGGGGACGACATAACATAAAGGCTAACGTGAGGTAATGGCTCGCTTCCTATGGGCCATAACCCGGGCTGAGGTTCGTTCTCCCTCAACAAATCGTAGGCCAACTGTATGTAGCAATGCTCTCACATCTTCCCAATCTTATGGTACACTTGGCTCGTCATCCAGCAGAGTCAACGCGGGATTGAGCCACAGTATCCTGATGTCTTTGGAAACTGGCACTTCTGAAGAGCAATACCAATGCCTTACCCGGGATTGCTATTGGCGAAATGAGTACGCCTGTTGCTATGGCCGCAGATTTATTTCTCGAGGAAACTCTCGTGAAGCAAGACAGCTGTGGTGACGGAGCCACCACCCAGACACCATCGCAGTCGCTATCTGTTAAGCTAATCCAGGCACCGGGCGCTGCTGTGATGTGACTCCATATCCGTGTGTATTAGGCGAACTAGAACGTCATTTGATTCACTTACGAGTACTTAGAAATGACGCTTTCAAGTAAATGTCGAGATTTTACTCGGTCGTCCTAAAATCGCAAGAAAGCCTACTCACGATTCCTCGAGGGTTCTGGCGAGCTTGAACTTTAGCAGCAAGCAGTCTGATCACGAATTTCTTCATCCCCAAGAAGCCGACTGTGACCTGCTGGAAGCGCATTGGTAACAGCTCGGAGGAGTAGAGGAATCACGGTCCCACTTTTCTTCAGCACTACCACAAACAGCGAGGCGTCCTTGTCGGTCACGACCCGTGCCCTGACACACTGCCTCCGGACTGTTAAAGGAATACGTTGGAAGCCGGCGCTAGCCTAGAATAAGCAGCCCCGGTGAATATTCGGTTAACAGTAGAGGTCAAGGAGAATATGCCTTGGGTGCCTTGTCTCAGTTCAGCCTTCACCGCTCTGTACTTCGTATATCTTGCCGTTTGAGAAACGCCGAAAACGCCTCGGCATCCATTGGGTGGCTTGACACTCACATAATATGTTTATTAGGATCGATAACGGTGTGTTTTGTCCTTTGTACAAAGTACTCTATGCTTTGATGTGAGGGAACAAGTGTCTGATCACGATCGGATCACAGCCTCTGGCGCAACTGCCACCCCCTTTTTCATGAAGTGCGAAGTAGATGGTCAGTCCAGGCAACACAATCCCCACTGCTTTGCCTAATCAGCCGTGCTTAAATCGAGAGCTTAAGCATGCGGCTTCCTAAGTCAATAAATTGTAGCTTTCTCAGCCGTAGCAGCCTTAATCGCCTCCTTTGCCGCCTCAAATGTATCAGATTGACGTCCTCGTAGCAATTCCATTGTGTGGTAGAAGGCGCTGTGAATGGCGGCACAATAAATCTGGCTCTTTGCTTCTGATGGCATTGCCGGCGGGTTGCGCGGGGCAGTGGCGTCGAAACCAACATAATACGAAGTACGAAGCACGAGTAATTCGACTCACCCAATCATGTCACGAACGCCCAGACAGGGCTGAAAATTCTTCTAGACCGTAACTAGTTAATGATCTGCAGTGTCATATCCATGATGTCTCAGCTTCAGCGCCTCTCAAGACAATTGGCTGTGAAGCTGCTATCTGTTCCGGGGTAAGGACGTGGTGTACGGAGTACAGAGTACCTTTGACTCTCTGTTGCTAAAGAGGTGGAATCTGCTAACAGTTTGACAGCCATGCTACGAAGTATGTCCGTCACTTCGTTGGAAAGGCCTAACCATTTGGCTCCATGTCTTTTTGACATGTGAGGGGCGGACAGCTGCCGAAGGGGACGATTGACGACGGACTTATCGTATTTGTTCGACCGGGTCATCGCAAGCCGATCGTCATTCAGCTTATGGTAAGACAGGCGGCTTAATATGATCTTCCGGCCAATCACACAGACTTCAGAACCGAGTAAGCATGCCGAGGCCGAAGTACTAAAGCAGCTGGATTTCACCAGGTTGTGGAGGCAAACCCAGAACCACACGCACATCGGCTGTGGCTCCAGAATACTGACTTTCAAATATCATTTCATATCCTTCCTATAAACATCTTGAATATGAGAGTTTTCGTTGTCATTTTAACTATCCTCGCTGGAGTTGGCGTGGCACAATTTCCACGGTGCAAACATGTAAGTCCTCGCCTATGAATAACTAAATATATGTATAATTGCCAGTGGAGACTAATACAGCTGGCAACTCCAGCATTCAACTTCGTGCATTATTGAATGCCCACAAAACAAATGTCATCCGGGCTTTGTTTGTTGTACGACAGAATGTGGAGGACACATCTGTGTAAGTCCAACCCGCAAGTAACGAGAAGAATGAAGTTTAGCTAAATACTCATTTGTAACTGTAGGAACGAGAAGTGTAAGTTCTAGCAGCAGGTTAATGTAATCTGACAACTCCAGGAGTTCTAGCTAGTACGTTTCCCATGGCAACAGAGCGAACCCAAATCTTAGTATGCTAACATGACTGAATTGCAGTAGTTGGGGTGATTTGCTGGACGTAGCTTCGGTCGTTGTATGGAGTTCTCAACAGGAGTTTAAGCTCGGCCGACCGTTAGCGGGCTGTTGTATCTAACGCTTCAATAAAACCTTTTACCACAAAGGACGTGAAATAGTAGGCGAGTGGATACCATCGAGAAGCAAAGAGATACTTTTGGACGTTCTTGGTCTCCTTTCTGGAATAACATATTCCCAGCAGTTTCCGAGTTCAATCTGCCTTCATTGCATACAATCCACTCATCCCTGTGCGGGAGATGTAGGACATTTGCTGCATTAATGACGCAAGCAGACAGCCTAGCTGGTCCAAGAACCACGGGCGTTCTTGGGGGAACGACTGCTTAACTGCTCCACGTTGTTGAGAATTTAAATATCAATGGAAGTGGTTCCGGTTGGGGGAGCCGCACGGCTAGTGACTTGAAGTTTTGGACGGCGGAAATGTCGATCTTACGAGCCTCACCCCCAACCTCCATTGCAGTAATCGAGTGCCTCCCAGCCGGATAAAACTATCATCTACTCCAATAATACCCAGCTCGACGAGCACCTTGGCCCGTGTCCCCTGAATTTGCCGCTCCGCTCCGACTGGGGTTCCCGCTTCTGCCCTCGCCCAGATCTCTGCAACTCGGCCAGCTTATCGACGGAGAACGATGAACCAATCTCGCGTAACCGCCTCCAGTCCGTCTTCCCAGTGGTTACTAGGCACGGGAAAGAATAAGGCCGGTACCATATAATTTGGCAGATATTCGGCAAACTTTTCTTCCACGTCCTCATGCTGTTAGTTCTCATTCGATGCAAACTTGAAGTTTCGTCTAAGGGGGTGGCAGAAACCGTCTGATATCAGCTATATTTGTACTCCGTACGTAGCATTTCAATTAAGCGCAACAGAGGAAACCGATCCGGTCTTGGATGGTTAAATGAATGATAATACACCGCGTTGGCGCCAGTAAGCCTACCAACCTTGTCATATGGGCTCCTGACAACCGCATTTATGCGGTATATGCTCACTCACCCTTCTCACAACAAACCACACAAACTACACAAGATTAAGTTCGCCTCTTACATCTCGCTTCTCTCTACCCTTCTCCTCGCAGTCCATGCCGAGTTGCGCTGGTATGATGCCGCCGCAATGCCACTTGCGCTTGCCGTGACGACGGCCACGTCACCTGTGAGGAAGGGCATCTCAATGAAGCCGAAGTGCGTCAACATCCGACTCCTTCATGTCGATGGCACTGCGTCAACCACCCTCAAGAGTACAACGCCGTTTGCTGATACCAATCCCCAAGGTCGTGTTTGCGCATGAAACCATCCCAGCCACCAAAGGCGAAGCTTCTCCGCTGTAGAAGCGCGTAACCGGCAACATCGGCGGTCTCACCCAAGGCACTCGACTGTTTCAGGCATTGCTACACCATCAGATACCGCAACCCGCATTGCGACTGTAAGGATCTTGTTAAGTTTCCCAACCCGTTTGTATACAGAAGACCACCTGGGCGTAAGATACTGAGTTGGATCATATGTTGTCGGAAAGCTATCGAATAGCTCACGAGCAAGGCGTTGTTGAAGATAGTGGATCATGATAGATAATTCAGGGACTGATACATTGTTGATGCGCAGTCACGTTCATATGTAGCAACTGCTCTAGGGTGCTAGAGCGACGCAGTAGGCTTCCAAGGCGAGTAAAAACAAAGAAAAGAAAAGAAAGATATTCGTGAAATGAGCGACCAAAGAAGTGTCATAGACTAGAAGTTGAGAAGGGCAAAAAAGAATGTCGATGCGAATCGAATTCAAGTGTTCCAAAGATTGGGGAATTGGAGTGTGCTTGGCCATCCCACGGTAATCTCTGGTAAAAGGCAAGAAATTAGTGCGTATGGAAGGTCCAACTCCACTGTGGTCACGGTTATTTTGTATTATATACCCCTCAGTAGCTGCAGCCCCACCTTCTGGTCATCCATTCCCTTGGCCTTCCTGCAGGCAATTCTCGTGCTTTGCACTCAGTGCATCATCATCTGTTCAATGTTGTCGCACCATTTGGACGCCTGTCTCCGGTGTGCATGCTCGTCCGAGAATCCCAGCACGTACGAAGCAGCACTGGCCATACGCGCTGGAAGAATGGGCTGTCAGATGGGTGGTTTTTTGCCGCGTGTTCCTTAAATCTCAGCAGCTTGAAGGGAATAACCATGTCGTTGGCCGAAGTAAAGAAATTCACAATAGCGCTTCTGTCTGGGTCTTGGGTGTTGGTGTCCGTCTGTGATTTTGGGTCATTGTGATCTTTTATATGCTAATTAATAATAGTCAATGTCTTCTTGTGGCGTGCTTGGTAGTAGCTCAGCTTACCGGCCGTAGCGACAAGCGCTTTGTCGCCGCGATGCGACTTGACCACCTTCCCACGACACGCGCGCGGGAGTTTATCAGTTCGTGCACCGTTAAGGGACATTGGATGTGGTAGGCTTTGCTAAGCGCAGCCATCTTCGCTAGAATACAAAAGTTACAAGTGCATACCCCATACACGTCAGGTCGTCATTGCTTCTGCCAGTGCGAAGAAGCGGTCTACCTACGCTGGTCTAGGCGCGATAATGAATTTCCGGCCTACTTCGTGCCTACGGTACGAGTACAGGGGGGTCAATACAAGCCTGCCGACGCCAAATTCACACCGTGCGGGACGTCAGTCCGCCAAGGACCTTAAAAGGTGCCCAGGGCGCCAAATGGGAAACCTGCTTCTGGGTGAAGATCATGACTTCAATGTGGAAGAGTCCCGGACATTAACCTCAACAATCTACCTGTTTAATTTACAACAGCTTTCTTGAACATGAAGGCCCCAATTGCCATTATCGTAGCCCTCGCTGGGAAAGTCTTGGCGGCAGACCCTTTTGCATGTATATGTCAGATTGGGGGTATGCCAAGAGTAGCCCATTGTGGCCAATGCACATCAACCGATATAGCCACGGTAAGTAGTCAACTATAAATGACGACGAGCTTGATTCTAATAAAGGTGACGATCTATGGTTCATGCGTAAGTATTTTCAACCGAGGCGAGAACTCAGGCGGCAAGTTAATAGATACTATAGTGGACGCAGGGATCACGAGGATCTATTGTAAGTCACTTCCTTCGCATGGTATTAGTGCAAGTTTGCTAAATAAGGTTCATGTAGTGCCACTAAGACGACGCTCTGGAAGAAGAAGAAGAAGAAGTATATTACGCTAGCTGGTTGCTAGGAACCCTAGATCTTCTACATTTTGCTACTATAGGAAAAACCCGAAAACCTATAGCCGTTGATTATCGCGGTGTCGGGTCGGAGACGGCCTGGTCACAGTGATGCCTCGCTGGGGCGATCTGCCCTAGCCTCGAGCAAATGGTGCAAGCGGTG
>NRSZ01000465.1:37265-53686 GCA_002901185.1 Tolypocladium capitatum | reverse complement strand
GTTTGAATTTTTTTTTTTTTTTGGATAAGCAGCATAAAAACGCTGTCGACTGTCTTTTATAGCAGCCGAAGCAGCGGCCTGCAGCCTTCCGGGAATATGTCCCGGTCCAACGGCGAGTGCTGCACAGCGTCTTGTCTGCATGATGCCAATAGAATCGCCGCTGCGGGCCCGCGGGCGGGTGATCGACGTGCTTTGCAGACAGACGAGATCGACCATCTCAGTCGTGCCAGGCCCGGTGAAGCTCGTGTCACCGGGCTCTCCGCCAAGGCGACGACGCCTCGCGTCCTGTTTCCACCGCTGTGGCACGTCGGCTAGCTGTCAGGACTCGGGGAGCCCGCAGCTGGCCCATCGTTCTATGCCGATGCCTCTGTGCGTTTCTGTCTCGCCGTCACGACGGCTGTGCCACGGCCGGCCGCAAACTGCCCATGTGGCGAACAGCCTCCCAGCTCGTCTCGTCGCACGGCAGACGACTTTTTCTCATTCGCTCCCCGGCAGGCTGCTCCCCGGCGGCCTGCCGTTGCGTCCCAGCCACCGGGTTGCATGCATGGGCAGATGGCTCTGATTGTGCGCGGTGACAGCTCATCGATGTCGTAGCAAGCAACCTCGGTGTCAATGCAGATCCATAGGGAGTCGGGGGGCATGCTCCTCGCATGACTGTTGGAGCAAGATACGCCTCCGTCAGGGGTCCAATTCAAATAGCTATGGCGGATGGAACTAGGTTAACTGAGCAATCTATAATCCTCCCAGGCCACTACCCATCCGTTCCATGATTCTGCCCAGTAGAACTCAACAGCAACAAGTCAACAGCACGGCACGGCACAGCACAGCACGGCACAGCACGGCGCAGCGTAGAGCAGCACAGCACAGCGCAGCGCGGCACGGCACAACACACGACGGGTAAAAGCCACTCCCCGTTTCAGACACTAGCACCGCATGACGCCCCGTGTATCTCGCCAAACAGAACAAGACAAAGAAAGAAGAGGAGGAAGAAATCATCCCCCCAACGTACGTCAACGCTCAGTCGTCGATGATGCCGTCGTCGTCGACGCCCACAAAGACCTGTACCACCCGCGGCGCCGGTCCCGCCGAAACCAGCAAGGACAAGTCATCCTGCATGCCGCCGCCCACAAAGTACGTCTGCTGGTCGACCCTGACGCGCCGCACCTCGATGTCCATGTTGCCCAGCGCCTCGGGCGTGCGCTGCCACGGCGGCGCGCTCCGGAACGCGGCGTGCCTCGTGGCCAGCAGGTCGATGACCTTGTTGCGGATGGCCGCCGCGCCGAGCTCGCACTGATCGAGGAACGTGGCCTCGCCGTGGCCGGCCCAGTGGATGGTGAGCATCACGCTGCCCTTGAACGCCGTCGTGGCCGGCGGCTGGGGCATGGGCTGGGGCCTGTGTATGGTGGGGCCGCTTCCCGATGCCGGCGGCGGGTGCTGCTGTTGCTGTCCGGGCGCCAGCATTGACGGCGGCCGGGACCTGTTGTTGTTGGTGTTGGCGTTGTTCATGCTCCAGTTCGTCTTGGCGATGCCATGCACAGGCCAGCCGCCAGGGTACGTCGTCGGTGGGGGCCTGATCGGGACCGGACCCGGTGACGGGCGCACAGCCGCATTCGGACGAGGCATGGGCATGGGCATGGGCATATGCACGTGCGCGCCGGGGCCGCCCAGGGTCAACGGCCTGCACGTCGCGAACCCATGGTCCCTGACCTCGATGATGGGCAGCTTATTCGCCTTGCCCCTTCGGGAGGGTTGGGGCTGCGGCGGAGGAGGGGCCTTCCGGCCGGCAGACGGCGCCTTGAGCGAGCCATCGTCGTCGGACTCCGACCCTGATGCCTCGCTCCCCGTCGACGACGACGAGGTGCGAACGGATCGCACCGATGCGGGCGACCCCGGCCGGAACTTGCTGGAGGGGGAGGGCGAGGACGAGGAGGAGGCCCCCTTTCCCTCGCCGCGGCCCTTCCTGCCGCTCTGCCGGCGCGTAAACGACGACAGCGACAGCGACAGCGGCTCCGGTGGCACGGCGTCGAAGCCGTTGCTCGAGACGTATTGGTCCACGGCCTGCGCCGACTTGCGGTGCAGGTCCTCGAACGCGCCCTGCAGCGAGGCGGCCGAGCCGCTCAGCACGGCCGCGCGTTTCCCGCCCTCGGTCTTGAGGACGTGGACCTTCCACGTCGTGCCCGCCGCGTCGAGCTGTGACACGACGTCGACGTCGACGTCGCTGCCGAGGAACGTCTGGCAGTTGCCTGTGGGACACGACGATGAGCCACTCTGCTTGGTCTGGGGGCGAGGGGCTCAACCGGCCAACGTACTCTGTATCAGGGCCTGGTATATAATACCGGCAGGCGTGGACGGGGCCATTGCGTATATATCAGCGAGTGTGGTCGGCAAGGGACGGAGCGAAAGCGTCATGGGTAGGCTGGCAGCGTCCAGGATGGATCAAGAATCAAGAAAGGGGTGGTCTAGCCTGGACTGGTCTGGCCTGGCTGTCAATGTTAGCACGCACGCCTGTCCGGGGAGCGTCGTCTTATATACTTGCGGCGACGCCCTCTCGCCACACGACAACCGAGTCCCGTGTCTTTCGACTCCTCTCCCCCGTCGCACGCACTGGCCGGAAGGGTGAACCCATTCAAGCAAACACCAGGCGCCTCGCCCCGACGTCTGGCCCACGGCGTCCCGGGAGCCGGGTCATCGAACGCGGTGGAGCTCGAGGGCGACAGGACAGGCCGGCGGCTGGCCTGCTCCAATGCTGGTCCCTGCTGCTGGAGATGTTGCCACAATCGTGTAATGAGATGAGTCCGGCCCGCCACCGACGGCGAGACAGAGGGCTGGGCTGGCCGGCGCCGGTTCCCAAGAACGGATACGAAGACGATGCATGACGCACCTCCTGGCATCCAGCATGCGGCATGCTCAATCTGGAACAGCGCGAGGCCATGGATCCTGGATTCCTGGCCAGCCACGCTCCGCACAGCTTCACACCGTGAATTCCTTCACCTCGCGGCACGCCCGGCGACGGCGCGTCGACCACCACGTCGCCGCAGCCCGCCATCGGACCCCGGGCGCAGCGGCCGTACAACGGGGCACGTCCTCGCAGTGGTGACGGCGTCTCAAACGAGACCAGCCCCTCGTTCGCGCGAGACAACTTCTGGTCCTCGGCGCTCCGTGCCATGAGTCCATGACAGCCTCTCCGCCGCCGCAGATCTCAGCGGCGGTGGCCATCAACCCTCGCGCTCGCAGGATACAGACGGCAAACCTGCATTGCCGTCGTGCGGGGACAAACATTCGCGGGGTCCGCCGCAGCCTCACTTCCAACGGGCCAATTGGTTGGCCGTCGGGGCAGTCCCTGGCGACAGCCTCATTTTCGGCCTAGCCTTCTCATTCGGCGCCTCGCCTGGCACCCCAGGCTACGGATTAAGCTCGGACGATGCAGCCTCCTCGGGGCGGTGGTTGGTCCCCAAATGTTTCGCCACCCTACCGAGTATTCGTAGATCCAACTCAAAGTTCCATCATGCGCCGTCGCCAGGTTTCCTCGGACATGTCGCTGCGCTCCAGAGCAAGTGAGTGGCCAGCCCGGCAGCGGCGTGTCGCACCGTCGAATCTTACACGCTGCTCTGCAGCCGCTCCAGCCGCGACGTCACCGCCTCGACCAGCGCCGTCTCCCTCGACAGTAAGCCTTGCACTTGCTGCAGCTTGCTCCGCCGGATGTCCTGGGGGATCCTGAGCTCGCCGGGTGGTGCGGCTTGGACTTGGACCTGGCCCGACTTCCTCAATGCCTCCACTTCGCCAACCAGGTCCGCCTGCAGCCGCTTGACCTCGTCCAGGCGCCTCCACAGCTGCTTCGCCTGGTGCCTCGCCCCGGCTTCCCCCCCGGAGACGCTGGCCTCCAGCGTCTTGACCTCCTCCACAAAGGCGCGTTCCTTGGCGCTCAGGTCTCGGGTCGTCGCCTTGCCCACGAGCTTGCGCAGGTCATCCACGCGCCGCGTGAGCTTCTGCTGGCGATCCTTCGCCTCGGATATGCGGCGCTCGTACAGTGCATTGTCCGCCTCGTGATTCTCGCGGCTGGCTCCGCTGATGGTGTCGATTTTGCCCTTGACCTCGTTGGCCTTGCTGACCTGTTGGCGCAGCTCCGCCTGCAGCAGCTCGCACCGCCGGAACACCTCGGCCGCGGCCACGCCGAGCCGGTATGTTTCGTCGCTCAGGACCTTGTGCGCGTCGGTGAAGATCTGGAGCGTGAGTGGGCTGAGCTTCACCTCCTGGTTGACCATGGTCTTGTGCCGGGAAGTCCGCAGACGCTCGAGCAGAGTAGGCAGTGCCGAGTCTTGGTCGAACGCATGCGGCGGGTTGAAGACGGGCCGGGGCTCGTAAAAGTCGAGCGGAGCCATGCTGGCCTCGCGCTCGCGGGCCGGGCTCTCGTGCCGTATCGGCGCAAGATCAATATCCGGCGTCTCAAAGGTCAGGGCTATCGGCTGGTACGGCGTCGCGGACAGCAGGAAGTAACCCAGATCAGGGTCACGGATGGCCACGCAGGCCGCCAGCGGAACAGAGACATCGGCCGTCGCCTGGGCAAAGATCCTGTCCCTAGCGGATTGCGAGTTGACCAACAGTCCGATCCTGAAATCCGTGCCCGCCTCGTGATGCCCGAGCAACTCCCCTTCTAGGCGGAAGATCCATGACGTGAGCGAAACGAATGTGATGGCGGCATGGTGGGTGACGAAGAAGCTGTACCGAGACATGACGTCCGTGCTGAAGACGGGCCAGCTCTCCTCGTTGACCTCGACCGGGCTCATCGTGTCGATTGCTTGAAAGGCAAGGAGGGAGGGCCGGTCTGACTGCGCCGGGACCCTGGCTGCCTTCGATTTGTTCTTGGGCGGCAGCCACTGCGCTTGAACGCCGTCCAGGTCCAGGTAGACGCGAACCTGGCCGCTCGCGGACAACAGGCAGATGACAGGAAGCGATAGCCCCTCTTGATCTCCGTCGTCCACATCCAACTCGTCCTCTTCCCCCATCATCAGATCGTCCGTCTCCGTCTTCTTTCCGATAACCAACATGTCGGTAATAGTAGTGTCCAGGTCGTCGCCCGTGTCGGGATCCGAATTCAGATAAAACGGCCCCTGAAGCCGTGGGACCACACCAGGGCGCGACGGCCTGGTGTACACTTCGACGGGAGGCCCGCCGGGGAGGCCCTCGATGACCTGAGGCTCCTGGGAATCCAATTCCCCCATCCACTGCAGCTGTTGCTGGGCCAGGAGCTTCTCGTTCTCGTCGATATGGGGATCGTCCTCGATACCAGCGACCGTGGTAACAATCGACACGGACAGAGACGGGATCAAGGTCGGCGGCGGTGCCCAGCGCTGCGGCAGCAGAGGACATAGGGCATACACATCCCCCTCCCTCATGGCAACCCAGAGAGTCATGGGGTTCCATCCTCCCGACCCCTTTGTCGCGAAGCTGGCTGCGGCAACTTCCATCTCAAACGAGTCGGGAGAAAAGGCCTTGTTGGTGGTCGAGGTGGACGCTGTAAAGTCCTGGTCCAGCGTCGTGCCATCCACCAGCTTCTTGAGATCCACAGACGTCGTCGGCGTGTCGTACGACCAGCGGTTGTCGGTGGACAGCTCCCATACCCGGACAATGGCGTCTGCGGTGACTGTGACGACGCAGGAGCCGTCAACTCCCAGCGGATGCCATAGGACTGACAGGATGGGTGACCGAGACGTAACGTGAGTCGTCGGTCCGAGCGTGAACATCTTCGGCCGCATCGGACCGGCATCGTCGCTCGTCAAGTGGGAAGAGTCTGGCAGTATGCAGATGTGAACGGTGTGCGTCGTAAGGATCGCGAGGTAATTGGAGTTGGGCGAGATGATGAGCTGCCGGATGTCATCGGCCACTGGGGTCTTCAACGTCTGCAGACACATCAATATTCAGTCCTCGAGATCGGCATCGCCTCAACATACCCGGAATCCTGCCGCAGAATCAATCTCGCCATCGCCCTCGATTGATTGATACGGGTCCTCTCTCTTGATCCGAATCCCAGAGCCGGACCTGCCCCTCGACTGCTTGGTCGTCCATTCATCCTTGAGGTAGGCCAAGTCAGCCCAGCGAATCTCCTTGCCCACGGCAACGAAGACCTCCGTGCCTCGTCGTGCAATCGTTCTCCGGGGTCCCGGCATGGCCTGCTTCCTGGACGAATACGACGGCGACAGCGCTCGCGATCGGATTGATTCGGTAGAGGGCTCGAGAAGCCGATGGCCCGGGGCGTTGCCCGACAGCCAAGCGGCCGAGAAGTGCTTGACCTTGGGCATCCTACCGGCGCGGAATTCGTACCCAGGCCGTGGACTGGTTGCTGAAGCAGTGGCAGCTCGTGGCTAGCTCCCCGTGGCGTTGCAGAGCAATATGAGCTCCGCCGACCAGGATACAATGCTGTGAAGGCTGTGAGAAAGGGTTGGGGGTTGTGCAGAAAGTTGCAACGAAGAGGTTGAGAAAGCTGGCCAGACGACGAGGCATGCAACAAAAGCGCGGTTGGCTAGCGCGCGCTGGCTGCTGAGGCTCCACTCAGGCTCCCCACCAGCAGCCAACAGCCTCGCGGCAACCTCGAATAATTCATTGCATCGCCCGCGAGCAAGCACCAAACACACGCGTCTTTCCCCCCCACAAGCAGCAATCAACGCCTGACTAGAACACCGCGACTCCTTGGATACACAGCCTTCCACCCGACAGTCCATCTGCCCCCGCTACCGCAGCCCGACGTGCGCCGCAGTTCGACGAAGCTTCCGCGATGTGGCCAGAGCAGCGGAGCACCGTCGACCGCCTCGACAGGCCGAGCGCATACTACCAGAGCAGAGTGCGGCTCCATCAACAACTCCACAGGCTTCATCGGCTGTCCTTTTTAGAAGCACAGGCTCACATGCCCGCAGAACAAGCGCCGACGCGACCGCGACGACGAGGCCCCCGAGCCGCCCCCCGAGCCAGCCGTCGACCCCCTCGCCCACGCGACAACCCTCTACGTCGGCAACCTGTTCGTGACCCCCGGGCCCCTCTCCCGTAGTCCATGTTAACTCGCCTCCAGCTCCTTCTACACAACCGAGGAGCAAGTCCACGAGCTCTTCTCCAAGTGCGGCGAGATCAAGCGCCTGGTTATGGGTCTGGATCGCTTCCAGAAGACGCCCTGCGGCTTCTGCTTCGTCGAATACTACACCCACCAGGACGCCCTCGACTGCATGAAATACATTGGCGGCACCAAGCTCGACGAGCGCATCATCCGGACCGACCTGGACCCCGGCTTCGAAGAGGGCAGGCAGTACGGCCGCGGCAAGTCGGGTGGCCAGGTGCGCGACGAGTACCGCGAGGACTACGACGAGGGGCGCGGCGGCGTGGGCAGGGCGATTGAATCCGAGAGGATGAGAGATTATGACGAGGAGGGGCGGTACGCGCCGCGGTAGGTAGGTTACTGTTGCTGGTTGGGCTGCAGGTTGGGCTGCAGGTTGGGCTGCAGGTTTGGCTTTGATACCCTCGCGAGGAATAAAACGGGATACTGGTTGGATGATGATGGTTCGATATTCATCTCGATGTGTGATTGTTGATGAGCACGCCGTGGTCTATCGTTGCAGTCGACTGCCATATAATGCGATTTCCCCCAAAGTCCTGCATGCCCCCATATTCTCCCAATCCATCCATTCAACAAAGGTGCTGTACACGCGACGCCGTCTTCCGCAGGCCGCCGCCTCTCTCCATTCATCCTCGACACGCACATGTCGTAGTATCGCGCGCACCGAGACCCTCAAGTCGCCCCCTCTCAGTACCCCGGCGGGTTGACCCTCTGCGAAACCCTCGTCCACTTTGGCAGTTCTGCATCCCCCGCGTGAGCAGCCCCCCTTTGCAGATCCGATGCGTGCTACACGGCCACTTACTGTGAATGCCCTTGCGGTACTTCTTCGCCTTGCGGTCAAACATGGTGTACTTGTCCCGCGGCAGCATCTCCGCCTCGGTCGGCATCTCCGCCTTCCACCGCTCCAGCGCCTCGAGCGTCTGCCCCTTCTTGGCCAGCGCCGCGTCCACCGTCGCGACGACGCTGTCCACGGCCCGCAGGCGCAGCCGGTGCCGCCGCTTCTGGAACCGCGACAGCCGCCAGGGGATCTTCCACAGCAGGCCGCCCGAGAGCGGGTTTGTGATGCGGAACGGGCCGAACATGGCGGCGTGTTTTGCGTGCGGATCGTCGAGGTGGTGGTTCGGCGTCGGCGATGCAGCTTTTTGGAGATGCGGCTCTTGGGGTCAAGGCATTGATTGGGAGGTGGAGCGGAATATTGCGACTCCCGGGCGCCCAGCATAGCGGAACCGCCGCTAACACCCGCCCGCCGTCGGCCGGCGCTGGCCCATCAGCGCTCTCCACCACCAACGACAGCGTCGCTGGATACGAAGGACGGGCAGACGGGCGAGTCGCGCAGATGCGGCGCACCCCAACACCACCACCATCACCACCACGATGAGCTACTACTTCGCCATCGTCGGCACCCAGGACAACCCCCTCTTCGAGTACGAGTTCGGCACCTCGAAGCAGGGCGGCGACGGCCAGTCGCGCTTCACCGACCAGCTGCGCCACCTCAACCAGTTCATCCTGCACTCGAGCCTCGACATTGCCGAGGAGATGCAATGGGCCCAGGGCCAAATGTGCGCATTTCTCCCTGCCTCCGGGCACGCCTGACAGGTCCCGCCATGCCGGGCTGGCCCCCGTCTAATCAAGCCGTCGCTGACCGTCGCAGGTACCTCAAGTGCATCGACAAGTTCTTCAACAACTACATCTCGTGCTTCGTCACCGGCGCCAACGTCAAGTTCCTCCTCCTGCACCAGCCCACCGTCCCCTCCGGCAGCTCCTCGCGCTCGTCGACGGCCATCGGCGCCAACCCCACCAGCCCGGCCACCGAGGAGGCCGTCAAGATGTTCTTCACCGAGGTCTACGAGAACTGGGTCAAGGCCGTCATGAGCCCCTTTTACAAGGCCAACACCGAAGTGCGCAGCCCGGTGTTTAGGGCGCGCGTCGCGGCGGCGGGACGCAAGTATCTGTGAGGGAGGAGTGTGGGTTTGGAGGGAGTGTAGGGTTGGTTGGATTTACGATGTCATGATACCATGGACTGTTGCGTTCGGTTGAATGGCCGGCCGCAGAATGCATTGTTATGCGCAGCACCGTACCTGCTCCTTGTGAAGCGCGCGTCGTCACGCGGCGGATATTCACAGCACAACACTGCGCGTCAAGTCGACGCGCGACAGAATTAATGAATGCAAATTCCAATGGTATATTCATTTCCGGAATAAAAGGCCGCCGTGCCTGACGCCTCTCGAGCCCCCGTATCCCAGTACCCCGACGCCATGTGAAATCACGTAACCCCATGCCATGGAATCGCACGCCACCTGCCCACGCAGGAGCGTTCCAGCCGGCTTAACCACCGAAACCGTAGAGCGTGCGTCCCTGGCGCTTCAGGGCGTAGACCACGTCGAGCGAGGTGACGGTCTTGCGCTTGGCGTGCTCGGTGTAGGTGACGGCGTCGCGGATGACACCCTCGAGGAAGGTCTTGAGGACACCGCGGGTCTCCTCGTAGATCACTACAAGCAAGACACGTCAGTCATCCGTCGACGTGTTCAGGACCCGGGGAGGGCGAGCTTACTGGCAGAAATACGCTTGACACCGCCACGGCGAGCGAGACGACGGATGGCCGGCTTGGTGATGCCCTGGATGTTGTCTCGCAAGATCTTGCGGTGACGCTTGGCACCACCCTTGCCGAGGCCCTTGCCGCCCTTGCCACCTATTCGAGTCCGAGTCAGCATCACCCTCCTGCACGTACGCATCGCCATCACGACGCGTCGCCACCGCCGGCCATCAACCCGACGGCGACGCCATCGGGCCAGAGGGAGTGCTTACGTCCAGTCATGTTGATGGTTGTATAAAGGTACTTGGGATGAAGTAGCTCAGTGGTGTCGCGTTATCGCGGGTGACGTTTGTGGTGTTGCTGCGTGCGGGCGTGTACGAGGGAATAAAGCAGAGACGAGGTGCGGGGATTCGGGGGGCTCGCAGCGCGAAGGGCGGGCGGGCCTGAATAAATACGTTGCGCAATCAGTCAGGCGCGCCGCATCAGTACTCGTAGGTAAACACCGGCCCCGGGCCGCGCTATGCCTGTTGCGGGGTGGGGGTGGGCTTGGCAATGGGGGAAAAGAGCCTTGCGCAAATGCGCCGCCTTGTTTGCTGCGCGGTTGTTGACATTGGGCGTCGCATTTTCGGCTGGTCTCGGTGCCTGCGCGTTTCGGTTGGAGGGACCTGCGCTGGCGCTGTCACGCGCTGTGCATGTGCATAACGGGTATTGGGCCAATCAGCGGCCGGCGCCCACGGACCATGCGAGATGGGCCAGCGAGAGGCGTGTGATGGCCGCTGACACGGCGTGCCTGAGGCTGACGCCCGCCTGAGGCTGACGGCCCACGTCCGCCTAGATGCTCGTAGGTACCCCGTGTACCGTGTACCGCTCTGAAGGTCAACTGGTCTGCAGCTCTTGTACTCGTACGTCTTGGGCCCAGCAGACGTGATGCACGCAGAAACACAGCTATACACATGTTGCACTACTTTACACGGGGCCCAGCCTTCATCACCTCCTGCACAGCCTCGCCGTCAAAGCCGACGCCCCGTCTCCATCGTACGCCTTCCCCTGCTTCCTCCAACGCACGAGGCTATCCTTGCCGCGCAGAAACCCGCGTCCCACAGATGCCGACACCCTATGCAATCCCTCCATCAATCATGACTTCATGCCATCATGGAGTCGTCCATCGCTACGTCGTCCTCGAAACTCTCAATTGCCTCCTTGATCTTGGGCGCCGCCTGCATCAACTCATGTCAGCGTGCATTCTGCCTTCGGTCGGGGCCCTCGCATTGCTTCGCCCACCTTTGGATCCAGAGACAGTGCAATCGTAAAGTGCCGCACCGACAACTGCTTCTCGTTCGTGTTCCTGTAGAGCGTGCCGAGCAGGAAATGCACCGTCGCCTCTTCGGGGGCCAAGTCCTTCAGGATCATCAGCTCCCGCCGCGCCGCCTCGATCTGCCCCATCGTGAGGAGAGCCCGCGCCTTCTTGTACCGGGTCTGGGCAGCACGCGGTGCGAGCTCTGCCGCCTTGGCGTAGGCGTTCAGCGCCTGCGCCATCTGCTTCTGTTTCTCCAACACCGTGCCCATGCAGCAGATCAGCACGGCGTTGTTAGGGTTGATGACTTGCGCGGCGTAAAAGTGGTCGTATGCCTTGTCGTAGGCTCCCAGCCGCTCCTGGACTCGTCCTATGCCATAGTAGGCATTGTAATGCCGCCCGTCGGCGGCGATTGCCTGGCGGTACACCGTGAGCGCCTTCTCGTACTCTTCGTTGGTGACATGCTCGTGCCCCTGCAGTGTAAAGGCATATGCGAACTTGGGGTCCAGCTGCGTGGCCCGTTTGAAGCATTTCAGCGCCTGCTCGGGATCTCTGGCGAGGGACCACGCGTTTCCCAGAGCACACCACGCTTGGGGCGAATGCCACGCCGAGTCCACGAGCTCGTGGGCCAGGAAGGACAGGTCCGTCTCGCGCTTCAGATGCCACAGGATCGTCGAGTACACCTCCATGTCTTGTAGGCGCGACGGCGCCTGGACGCGCATTCTCCTGAAGAACTTCTCCGCTTCTGCGTACGACGCTTGCTCGTAATGCGCCCGGCCCATTTGCGCCATCACCCAAGGCGTTCCCTGGTGGGCTGGCGGCAGCGCGCTCAGCGCCTGGAGGGCCTCCTGGCACTGGAATCGTGACAGGTAGTAGTATCCGCTTCCGAGCTTCTTCACGAGGTCCAAGGTCCATTTCAGTGCTTCCTCCACCTTGGCTGCGTCTGGCTCTGCCAGTCTCGTCACGACCGGCTGTGGCGGCGGTTCCTTCACCCTCGACGTCTCTCCGTGATCGACATCGCCATGATGGTCCTCCAGAGGCTTCCGATTACCGCTAACAACCCGACCGACGCTGGAGCCGCCTGAACCTGGTCGGACGATGCGCGAGACCTGGGGCCTAGCCTTCTTCAGTTCACGCCCCGCAGACACTCCGATGGTCGCCCCTCCGGCGTTCGCCTTGATCGACGGCTTGAACATGTTCAACCGTGCGCTCCGCCTCGTGGCCGGCTCGTCCGAATTCGCTAACCTGGGCACCGGGTGTCCAGACAGAGTTCGTTTCCTATCGGCAGTGTTCGATGCGCCTGAGCGCATGGTGGCAGCCGGGACGTTTGCCGCGTCAGACATGGGTTCCACAGGCTGTTGTTGCTCCTGAATCCTGTCCTGTGCTCTGACGTTCCGTTTCACCCCTAATCTGTAGTTCATCCGTGATGGAGCTTCTGCGCCGGCATCGATGGCCTGGGTGTTACGTGCTCTCCGCGCCGGAGCCTGTGGCGGTTCCTGTGGGTAGCCCGAGCGAGAGGTGGAAGGGTCTGTCAGCGACGGTCCCGTAGGCGTTTCCGACCCGTCCACGGTAGGCTGGCTATTCGTCGATGCGGCGAACCTCAACCGCGCGCTCTGTATCTTGGACATGAAGTCATCTCCGGGCTCGGTGAACATGTCGACCGCAGTACTTGACGAGTCCGCGGCTAAAAAGTTGACGTTGAATGGGTCAACCCCCAAATCCGCGGCAACATTCCGCACCACGGGTCGTTTTGATGACGCATCCGGGGCGTGTGACGCAGTATTCTCCCTGCCATCAGCCGCCGCCGGATTCGCGACCTGTTCGAAGCTTTGTGCCAGGCCCTCGCCGGTCTTGAAGATGTTTGGCACGCGAACATTGATGCCCATGTCGCAGAGGGCCGTGAAGGCATCCCACATGAAGGGGTTTTTCTTCAGGGCCTCTTCGAAGCAGCTGACAGCCTTCTTCTTGTCTCCGTATCCGCGGTGTAGTTTCCCCAGCAGGCAGAGGACCGCAGGGACATCCGGGGACCCGGCTCGAGACGTGGCAGAATGCTTGCCTATGCTGCCATTCTGTGGCCATAGGCCTCTTGACTTTTCCAGCGCCACGATGCCATCCTTGTACCGCTCCAACGCCAGGCACGCCTGTGCAAACACCCATGCGCAGCCCAAGTTGACGCCGCGATAGCCCACGGGCTTGCCGACATCGTACGCGGAGCGAAAGTCGCCGACTCGGAGGTGGCATAGGGCGTACAGGTAGGCGGCGTCGCTCGACTTGGGATCCTGGGCCGTGAGCCGTTCGGCAAAGAACAGTGCGTTGTCGTGGGCGGCATTGTCCAGGTGGTAGTGTATCACCTGTCGGAGGAGACCCCCGACAGCCATCGGGTTCGGCGCCATGCTGGGCCAGGATACCAACCCAGCTGGGCGAGGGCGGTTATTCCGTGCGATCGAGGACGGTTTTATCGGCGTGATCGTGCCATGGGAGACGGGGCTGCTTCGTTTTTCCCGTGATCAATACGCTTCGGCAGCCAGGTGCACAGGCTGCCGCGGTGCAACTGCAGGCCCGCCGTCGTTGGGAGGGTCCTTGTAGATCGGCCGCTGGTCTTTGTTGTTTAGTCGAGGTGGAAGGATCACGCCGCCACGGATTCGTTGGCAGACAGGCAACGCTCTCGTGAATACCGGCGCACCTCGGAAGAAGCCCTCAAGCTCACACAAGGCTCGTCCAGGCAGCGGCAAAGCACGGCGAGCTTCGTCGGCGAAGACGGTCGGCGGTCGTGAGCACACACCCGTGAGTCCCGCTGCGTGCAAGCAGGGCACCCAGCAGCAAGGGAGGGGAATGGAAGACGGATGCTGCGCGCCGGAGGGACATAGTACGCTTGCGCAGCCCTCCTCTCGACGGCACCAAAGCCCCGAACTGCGGAGAAAAAGCCGGAGCGCTCGTCGACGGCGAGCAAGGCGAGCAGCTGGTGGCGATGGCGACGTGGGCGAGGGCCAGCCGTTGGCGGGAGGCGCGCAGTTGTTGTTGCTGCCCGCCGCTTGATTGGGCGACCTGCGCCGTTTCTATTTCTCTGCCCAGCAACAGCGACAAAACAGTGGAGTCGTTGCCGCCAACCACCCGCACCTCCACCAGCCCCCCGGGCTGCCTGGCCAGGTGGCCACTACAAGAGCTTCGCGGCCTGCGACTCTTCCCTCTCCGACATGCGAAGGGCCATCCCGTTCCTCCACCCGGCTCGGCAATAGCCCGTACTGCTTCCGGTCGACAAGCAGACCAAGAATACCATCCCGCAGTCGGACAAGCCGCAATGGCCCAGAAGGCGAAAAAGGACCAGGCCAAGCACAACGCCGCCGCCCTCAACGGCCTGCACCTCACCTCCCTGCTCGTCAACGTCGTCTTCCTGCTCTTGCACATCCTCCTCCGGCCCCGCTCCCTGCTCGCCTACGGGCTCTTGTCCGTGCCCGCCTTCGTCTGTGAGTACGTGCTCGAGCTCTCGGGCCGGCCCAAGTATGACGCCGTCACCAAGGCCCTCCGGAGCCCCGGCGAGGACATGGCGGCCCGCGGCCTGACCGAGTACATGTTCGACGTCATCTGGGTCACCTGGGCGTGCGTCGTCGTCGTTTTGTTCGTCGGCAACTGGGGGTGGCTCCTGTGGGCTGTGATTCCTGCCTATGGCGCCTATCTCGGCAAGGGGCTGTTGGGCATGGGAAGGCAGAAGATGGCTGAGATGCAGGGCGGAGCCGGCCAGGACGCTGGTGCTGCACCTCAGGGGAATCGGCGTGCGAGAAGAGCTGCCTAGGCACGTCTATTCAACAATCTTTCCATTCTCTGGTGCCGGTCGCGAGCGAGACTCCCTTCACTCTGCGTCTCGCTTCGGCCGCTCCCCCGTCCAGCGCTCCAGCGTGTTGTCGTCAACATTACGCACCAGCACGTGTATGTGCTCAAGCGACCGAATGCTCTGGATACCAGTCCAGTTCTTAAACCACAGAACCTGCCACTCCCCGTCCGGGCCCAACCCGTCAACAAAATACCTATCCACAAAGTCCTGCACCAGTGCCCTGCTCTCCGGCGTCATGTCCCCCGTCTCGGGGTCGGTCGGTATGGGCGAGCGGGACCATGCAACGATGTGCGTGATCTCCGGGGTCAGTGCATACGGCCAATCATTGATGATGACTTTGTAGTCTGCAGGGTTCGCAAACGGGATCTGGGACTCGGGGGTAAAGGGCGGCTGGCCCCATGCTTTGGGCAGCCGGTTGGCGAGGATGTAATTGGTTATGTTGCCGTACTGCGCCTTGGTTGCTGCTGTCCATTTCATGTACCGCCGGAGGTCAGAGGGCGTGCGCATGAGAACAGATAGGTCGTTCGTCTCTGCATATCAGGAGGTTAGAGTGAAACGACATGTTGAATAGAGAGCACTCGGCCCGGAAGTTCTCACCAATAATCTCCTTCAGCCACGTCCAGTCATGCACTCTAAACTCGGCATCCGTCTGTGAAAGAACCCACTTGTCTACGTCCGTCAAATTGAACGGCGGATCTTCGGGGGTCGTCTCCGGCCGCGCCACGTCGTCGCCCATGATGCGCTGCAGAGGCAAATAAGGGTATGCCGCCCGATCCGACAGTTCCAATAGCCAGGAACCCTCTGTCACTCGATGCACTCGCGAACGAAACCTGTGCGGAGAGAACGGCGCCGCGGGTCAGGTGAGAGACTGCGTGTACTCGTGGGGAAGGGTTCGGTATCTTAAAGGTGCCTCGAGGTTACGCTTTGGGCAGTGCTCCTTTTTGCCGAGATTGCCCTGTGCATGAATGGTGCCATACTTCGTCCTCGTGGGTACTTCGTCAGGATTATAATCGCTAGCGTACGAAGTATACTTGCTACTCGTTCTTCGTACCTGCCCATCATACGCAAAAGTCTACTCCGTGCCGTATCGTATACTTGCCCCACGGGTCAGGACGAATGTTCTAATTGGCTTTGGCTGCTACTAGCACCGTATGTATGATATGCGAGTATCTATATATATCCTTTCAACTTCCCCTTCAGTCCTATTTTTTAAAACAAGAAACCCCATTTAAATAAAAAATAAAAAAAAATAAAAAAAAAATAAAATGGTAAGACCGTCGTGCTACACGCCGGTGTTCACGATGAGACGTGGGGACAAGACGGTCAGGTAGGAGTCAGTATTAGGTGTGTGATGATGCAAGAACTGAAGCTTGATAGAAGGCGATGCACGTGATTCCACTTAGAATGGGGTTAGTCCGAACATCACTCACTACGCCCGCGGATATTACACCTCCCACGGGCCAGCGGCGCCTTATAATACCCTTCTCTAAAAAACGATAGTTTTTCTAACGTGGACTGCTATTAGCTCCCTAGCAGCCCGGACTAGCCATAGTATGCCTAGATCGCCGTAGGGGCACAGTTATTTAGCCCGTCTCGCCGGCAATTAGCCCGTCCGGTGCTCCGTAATCGGCCCCCACTAATACGTTCTTTGGCACAGAAGGTTCTT
>NRSZ01000465.1:0-37049 GCA_002901185.1 Tolypocladium capitatum | reverse complement strand
CGGATCAACAACCGCAAAAGGCCACATCAGCCCATTACGTGATCCCTACACACTTATTTATTATCAATAATACGACGGCTATATATTATAACAGGGTTTCTTCTAAACCTACCCGTACGAGTAGGAGGCACTTGTTATGGTAGAAGAGTCGAATTGGCACAAGCTGGGAACAGGTGGGGAATTGAGCGCCGAATCAAGTAAGAATTCAATGCAACAATTACAACATCACATCACTCTTTCTCCACACTACTACGAGTATACATCCGGCATCCTGTGCGTGTTTACTTTCGCAATGGGCCAAACGCCCTGCACGCATCCACCATGATCCTCGGCCCTGTCTCGCTCATAGACTGCCTCGTCTATTGCATCTTCCTTGTGCCGCAGCTCATCCGGCACGTCGGCCTCTTCCGCACCATCGTTGTCGTCCTCAAGACACTGCCGTTTCTGCGTACGTAGTCACCTCCATTGCCTTGCATCCAGTGAGCCTGTGAGGCCGACACGGTAGACAGTGCTTCGGCTGCCGCTTCGGTTCCTGCGGGATCGCTACTGGACGTCTGCCGCCGCCGCGCCCGCCTTTGTGCGGCGGTCCACTGCGTTCGAAGACCTCGTCGTGCGTTGCGTGCGCCACGCTTTCAAAAGCATCCCCGCCAACATCGGGAGGGTGTTCTTCTCAAAGGGGGTCACGTTGCCGTTTCTACGATGGCGTATGCTGAGGCATGGGTACTTGAAATGCCCCGTCTACTGGCGGGAGAGCGCAATCGGAGAGGTAGCCGTCGTGCCATGTCCGCAACGCATGGGGATTTTACATGGACTAACGGAGAACAGGGTCAAAAGTCTACCAAGGGTGTATGGATCATGCACAAGCCAGAACAACCTCCTGACTTGGTTATTTACTACGTCCATGGTGGGTCGATCCCGTTGAGGTAGTTGTCGGAAGCTCTGACGCGTAGCTAGGAGGCGGCTTTGCCTTGGGATCTTGCTACTTCTACCTCGAGTTCCTCCTGGCCTGGCACCATTTGCTGCTCGGCGCTGGGTATAAGAATCCAGCCATATATGCACTCGACTACACGCTGGTCCCCGATGAAATCTACCCGACGCAAGTGCTGCAGACCCTGCAAGGCTACAAGCACGTCTTGGACGTCGTCCAAGATGCCTCCAAAGTCTGCGTCGCCGGAGACTCGGCGGGCGGCACGTTGGTTCTTAGTCTCCTGCTGGAGCTGGGGGCTCAAGCCGGGAATCAGCAACGGAAAGGGGTAAAACCGGGCGACCGTGGCCGCCTGCTGGAACCAACGCCGCCCGCTCTCCCGGTGCCCCGTTTGGCTACGCTGATATCCCCATGGGTTAAGCTCATGTCGAATCTTCACTATCCGTCCAAGGTGGACTACTTGGATAGGCAAACCCTCTGGAGATATGCGCACGGGTATGCGGGAGAATCAATGCTCCACCAGCACCCGGCATCGCCCGGATCATGTGTCGACGACGAGTTGTGGAAAGCGGCGAGCCCACAGTTCGGTTACTTTATTACTTTCGGCGAAGAAGAGGTGTTTGCGCCAGATATCGAGAGCTTCGTGAAGCGACAGGCCCGGAGTGGAATCGAGATGGAGGCGCTGCAGTTCGACGGCGGAATTCACGCATGGCCCGTGGCATCGCTATTCTTGTCGAGCACGGCGGAAAAGAGGCTGCAAGGGCTAAGGTCTATCGTGGAACAGATCAGCAAGCGAACTGGCCAGAAGGTGAAGACGAACGAGGAGGCGTGGCAGCTTTCAGATTAGATCAAGTAGACTGTCATAGACAGGCAAACAGAGCGGCGGTTCAGGAACCAGGGCCGTGTGGCCCGGCTCCGTCCCCGCCTTGGCCGACTCAGTGTTTTAAGCTCATACTTGTGTGTCATCAGGAAGCCTCGACATCTTGTGGAAGGGCAGGCGGGGAAAAAGAGCACGAGCAGAGAATTGTTGAACCGCGTACCTGGCATCACGATAGCACCGGCAGGGCATCGTCGCTGCTCGCACACGACTTGAAACATGGTACGCAACGGCACCGTGGCTTCGTAGCACGAATCTCGCGATGCTTGGGTCCTGGGATGAGCCCGAGGCGGTTGGTGACACATACGCGATCAATGCCAGGCGGCGACCGGGTGGCGATTAAGGCTGAATCACGAGGGCGTCTCCGAAGTTTGCTGCTGACCTCATCGGGTCCCGACAACCAGCGGCCGTTAAGATTGCGCCCCAAGTTGCTGGCTGCACAGCGACCTTGCCTGATTCGGCACCTAGACACCCCTTTTGCTGGAAACCTCGCAGGCAACATCAGGCCGCCGTCCCCGCGACGCGCATATAAACGGCTGGCCTTCCCTCTGGTCCGTTCGCCGGCTTCTTGGCTCTGCGCTATGGCCAAGCCCAACCGCAACCGCACCATCCGCCAGCCGTTGCCTTCAGTGGACACGCCCCTCTATCTCGCGTCACCCGCACACGGACCACGCAGATCCGCGCCTTCACCTTGGGCCCGGCCCTGGGACAGAAGACGCACCCCTGTGCATGTCGTCGTCACCTTTTCTTGTTTATACGGTTTATGATATCATTTCCCCGGCTTGCTGCCGTTTGCGACAGTCGAGACGTCCTCATTCGGCGAATCGTGGCACCTCGATCGCCAGATCCGGCCAGCTGCGACTCGACGCCGTCGCGAGAAGGTCACGGGACCGGGCGCACACGTGCAAGGTTCAAGAACAGATCCAAGGCCAGCATTTCTTCATCAGCTGGCGCGCCTGGCGTTGAATAGGAGCTCGCCTTTAGCTGGGCCTTGCATCCCCTCTTGCCCGGCAGCGCTTCGCCAGACACAGGTCTCGGGGCGTGCCATCAGCATCCCCAAACCACAACCGAGAGGAAAGGCCAGCGGCCACGCGCTGTGGCAGTGGATACCGGAGTTGCAGCTGGCGGCGTAGGGAGCCACAGTTGCCGAACAGGGTCTGGGTCTGGGTCTCTCGCGACGCTCGATAGACGGGGCGAGCCCGTCACACATACCTCTCCTTGACGGTCCAGCGACAGCCACCACAGCCAGCCACCACAGCCAGCCACCACAGCCAGCCACCTTGACGCACGACCAAGCCATCCGGAGTTGCATTGGGGCAGCGCAACAGACGGAACGGCATTTGCAAGCCGTCGCTGCGGCAGGCTGACTAACCGCACCACCTCCATCGGCACAAACAGAGCCTCCGCCCCCAGCAGCTGAGCAGGGTAGCGGCGGGGCACTACAGGCGCACGATGTCCGGAGATGATAATAATACGACGAGTAATTCCAACTCGAGCTACGCGCCAAAGTCGCCAGACCTGTCTTCCTTTTATTCGACGGGCCCCACCCAGCCTGCATCACAACTCCATCCTCGTGGCCAGAGTCGAGGCGAATATAAATTGCAGCCTCCCGCCGACCGCTACGGCTCCGCCTCCTCGTCGTCTTATGCGCCCCCCATCCCACCCGTCGCTCACCACCACATCAAGCCGGAGCCCTCGCCTCCAACGCAACAACACAGTCTCCGGTTGAGTCTACAGCTGGACACGGCGCCGTCGCAGGCGTCCTACGGCTTGCCGCCTCCGACTCCCCAACAGCAGCCGCCGCTGCCGTGCGGTCAGAGCCACGCGCTGCTCGACCAATCCCGGCATCCTAGTGCGCCGTTGCAGCAGTCCTACCACCAAGACCCTGTCCCGACTCGTCCGCCTGCTCGAGCACAGGCAGACCCGGAGATGCCTCCGCGACGAGCTGCCGCCGCGCCGCCTCCCCCCGCCATAGAGCCGTCGCCGGTAAAGACCAAGTTTCCCACTGCCAGGATCAAGCGCATTATGCAGGCCGACGAGGAAGTCGGTAAAGTCGCCCAGCAGACGCCAATTGCCGTGGGCAAGGCCCTCGAGCTGTTCATGATCCAGCTGGTGTCCAAGAGCGCCAGCGTAGCCAAGGAAAGGGGCTCGAAGCGAGTCACAGCCTCGATGCTGAAGCTAGTGGTCGAAACCGATGACCAATGGGACTTTCTTAGAGAAATCGTCGGCCGCGTGGAAAATGACAAAGAAGGGTCTCGGGCCAAGGCCAAGACGGAGAGCGATAGCGACGACGACGACGACGACGACGACGACGAGATGGTGGAGCCCAAGAAGAGAAGCCGCGCAGGCGGTCGCAAGAAGAGGGCGTGAGAAGCTGCGAGGAGCTCGAGTTCTTCCTGAGCGCGGCACGCATCATGAAGGACACGATGAGAATGGACGGCGTTCCAAAGGGTTAGCATACATCACCGGCGTTGTGGAACAAGGAGAGGGAGGCTGCTGCTGATGCCGGCACCCCTCTGGACGCGAATGCTGGCTAGCATCTCGCCCTGTGTGATTTGGAGGCAACGCAATGCATAGCGGAGCGGGCTCGGCATTGTCTGGAATTGTACTCGAGTATTCGCTTGCCTCTGTACGAAGCATGTAGTGGCGAAAGGGAGAAGCGGAGGCTTACACGTACTCGCATGGCAAGACGCTGCCGTCCTCGCTACAGACGTTCCTCTCCCTGCCGTGTCTGCCGTCCGTCTGCCGTCCGTCTGCCGTCCGTCTGCCCTCTGCCGTGGTGCAAACACGGCCCTCGACGCCCGTCGCAGCACGACAACTCCATGCGCAGCCGATCTGCAGCGCGCGGCAGAGCCCATTGGAGCCCACCCGGCGTCCACCAGCAGCCCTCAGCCACTAAAGGGGCCCCCTGGCGGGTCGCTCAACCCCCGTGGTCCTGGCCGCGATGCCGCTTCCATCTCGCCCGTTTCACCCGAACAACGTACGGACGTCCTCGTGTTGCCCGCGCCCGACACGATCCGATAGCCCGTCGACCGCGAGACCTGGATGTCGCCTGTGCCGCCCGCGCCGTGAAGCCTCTGCCCGCCCGGCCATGCGCACGAGCTGCCCGTCGCCCCCGCCGCACCGCAACGCCCGCCGTCCCCAAGCCCATGAGGCAGCGCCGCCGGCTCCCACTCCTTGTCGTCGCCAGCTCCCGGCGCGCGGAAACCCCCAATGTCGTGGGACCTGCTGCAGCGCTTCCTCGAGTCCGACGTCTTCAATTCGAATCCGTTCCTCTCGGTCTCGTACCTCTCGTGAGTCCCTGTCCGCCGCCACCGTCCCCGTGGCGCGTCGCAGCTCGTCGCAGCTCGTCGCAGCTCGTCGCTCGCTAATGCGTTGCCCCGTTGCGCAGCCGCTACGCCGACCATGTCGGCATCCACTACGTGCTGTGCAACAAGCTGCGGCAGTTCCCCTACGAGGACATCGAGTTCTTCCTGCCGCAGCTGTGCCACCTCATCATAAGCGTCGACAATGAGTCAATGGCTCTCGAGGAGTTTCTGCTGGATCTGTGCGAGGAATCCGTCACGGCCGCGCTCTTGGTACGTGTCCGCGGCGCCACCCGAGCACCGGCGATGCAGCTGACACGCAGCCGTCGACGCAGACGTTCTGGCTGTTCCAGACGTACCTCCAAGACCTCTCGTCGAATCCCCAATCCGGCGCATTCCGGACGTGTCGACGGGTGTACAACAAGGTCCAGCACATCGTCTTCGGCCTGGCGGATACCGCGCGGCACGGCAAGATCACCGAGAACGTCTTGCCCGTCACCGTCCTCTCCAGCTTCGTCCTCGCCAGCGTTGCGCTGCCCATGATACCGCAATGGGCCGGTCCCCTTGCCGTTGCCCAGGCGCGGAAGCCGCAGCCCATTACCGAGATGGTCACAGAGGCCAGCGACATCCCCAAGCCGACGAGGGCGCAGACCATGACGGCCGCGACGTCGAGGTCCAGACGCGCCAAGGAAGCCAGGAGCTCTGGCGCCCCGGATGTCAACGGCCCGGCAGACGCGCGACCCCATGCGCCTCGAATCGTTCAGCCAGCCGCGTCGTCATCGTCGTCCCAGAGGGCCAAGGCGCCGACGGAAACGAAGAGGCCATCTGCGTTGGAGTTGAAGTCGTTGGAGGCGAGGCTCAGTTCTGCATCCCTCCCCCTGCCATGTGCGAACCCGGCCACGAGACCGGCCACGCCCGTCTCCGCGGGCCTTTCGCAGCGACCGACCGAGAGCATCCATAGGCGACACTCTCACCATTCCAAGGCGTTCCTGGACTCGACAGACTTGACCAATGTACAAAAGACGAGGCTGTTGAGGTCACACTACTTTCGCTCACAGACTCAGTTTCTGACGGCCCTCGAGGGCATCTCGAACCGCCTCGTCATTGTGCCCAAGCCGGCGAGGATGAGCGCGCTGCGAGCCGAGTTGGCGCTCATTGCACGGGACCTCCCCGCCGAGATCGATATCCCCGTCATCTGCCCCCCGACGTTGGTGAATGGGTCGCCTGGAAAGAGTCAGCACCACAGGATTGTACGGTTGAATCCCGCAGAGGCGACAGTCCTCAACAGCGCCGAGAAGGTGCCGTATCTCATGATGGTCGAAGTGCTCCGGGACGACTTTACCTTCAACCCCGATACCCCTGACAACCAGCGACTCCTCACTACCTTGTTGGGCGGAAGCGGAACCTCTCGGCGGCTGTTTGATCTGTCCTCGGAGACTCCAAAAATCACACAGACAACGGTGCGCAATCCGGACCCCATCGTTGATAGTGTCTTCGAACCCACGTCGGGCGACCTGGGGAGCTCGCATCTTCTCACGACCGAGGACGAGGCGCCTTCCAGATACTCTGCGAGGCAAGCCCAGCCTCATGCCACGCAGCGCCTCCCCAGCGGCGCCACCACATCGTCGACGACGTTGGAGGCGGCCACGCCACGTACTTCGGGGGCTTCTACATCCAGTTCAAGTAGCCCTGGTTCGAGGCGCAAGGTGACCCTGACGCTTCCTCGAAACCCGGCCGCCGATCAGCCCGACTTCTCGGCCCTGGCCACCCACATGAGAACAGCCTCCCAGATGCTCGCGCAACTCGACGCCACGAGCGGCAAGCGGCCGAGGCAGGAGGTGGCGGCGATCAGGGCCAAGATCATTGCGAGTATGCAAAGTTTGGAAGAGCAGAGCTTCGAAGTGGACGATCAGGGCCCGACCTTTGACACCATCATTGCCAAAACCAATGCAGGTGGTGGCACCATCGACAATCCAGATCTTGAAGAAGACGCGCCTCTCGACGCCGCACTCAACGCCAGTGCCGGCAGGGAAAGGATGGAAAACGACATCAAGACTGGTGGCGTCCAGCGCCGCGGCGATCGCGACGACCCTAGTGCGGCTGTCTTCGGGGAGGCCTGGGAAGCGAAGAAGGAGCGTATCCGCAAGTCTTCCCCCTTTGGCTGGATGAAGAACTGGGATCTGGTCAGCGTGATTGTGAAGACGGGGGCGGATTTGCGTCAAGAAGCCTTTGCCTGCCAGCTCATCGACGTCTGCCACAAGATCTGGGTAGACGCCGGCGTCAACGTCTGGGTCAAGCGGATGCGCATCCTGGTGACTGGAGAGTCGTCTGGTCTCATCGAGACCATAACCAACGGCGTGTCGCTTCATTCCCTCAAGCGAAGTCTGACATTGGCCTCTGTCGAGTCCGGCCAGAACCCCCGGCAGCGCATCGCGACTCTGAGGGACCATTTCGTCAAGGCATTCGGCCAGCCAGACAGCAAGCCGTACAGGGACGGCGTCGACGCCTTCAAGCGATCGCTAGCGGCGTACAGCATCATATCCTACATCCTACAGCTCAAGGACCGGCACAACGGAAACGTCCTCGTCGACAGCGAGGGCCACATTATTCATATCGATTTTGGATTCATGCTGTCCAACTCTCCCGGCTCAGTTGGATTCGAAGCCGCTCCGTTCAAGCTCACGCACGAGTACGTGGACGTGCTGGGCGGCCTGGGCTCCCCGGACTATGAAGACTATAAGAAGCTCTGCAAGCAAGCTTTCCAAGGTAAGCCAGAAACCTAGGTTGTCCCGATTGTGAGCCACGACCTGACAGCCATCAGCTCTGCGCCGGTCTGCCGACAACATCATTGATTTGGTCGCAATGATGGGCCGAGACTCCAAGATGCCCTGCTTCTCGGTCGGTATATCGCATGCTACGAACACCCTACGACAGCGCTTCCAGCTGCACCTCAGTGCCGACGAGGCAGAGCAGTTTGTCGAGACGGACCTGGTTGCGAAGTCGTTTGGGAGCTACTACACACGACTGTAAGCCGCCCATCTATTTCCCTCTTCTCTTCCCATGTGTTCGTCGACGCTAACCCATCTCCCGCCAGTTATGATACCTTCCAATATCGAACTCAGGGCATATATTAGACCATCATTTCCAAGCCCCGCCATACATTTGCGCGGCTCAAAAACAAAAACCCGGGAAGAGCGGAGTGAGAGTTCAACAACCAAAAGAGGGCAAGAGCACTTGGGAGCATTTGGGTTTTAATTCCAGGCTGCATTTGGGCATCTGAGCGGCGTTGCAGGCGGGAGACGTTAGACGGGGTGGCGAGCTGCCGGTCCAATGACGGAACGAGGAGAGGCTTGCTGTGCGGGAAGAGAGGGCGGATTCATGCCTCGGGTGATACGAGATATGATACAGTCATGCATGGCATGTTGCTCTTTGTCAGTCCGTGAGGTTGATGTGTACGGACCAAGCAAGGCCGAATTGCCCACGACTCAGACCTCTCCAAGTGACGTGAACCCCCTCCCCCCCCTCTGATACGTCCATTCAGGGCATTGAATCTCCAGCAACGTGTTCATCAGCGTGATACGATGCCACCCAGCTTATTCTAGACTGCGGCTTGTTAGGCGCGAATACAGATGACGGGACACGTGTGGTAATCCGGTGTAGGGTAAGTAAGTACCGGACGCTTCGGCGTGCCAGCGACGCGTCGCAACTCGATGAAAGGACGAGGAAGGGTGAGAAGCAAGCGCAGAGCCGGCACTGGATTATGATTTCGGCAGTGAGTTCTGCGCGGATCGTAGACGGACCATTGGGTCCTGCAGTGCGTACCCAGTGCGTACCAACGCCCATCGACAACAGCCTGCCGGTCACCACCAACGAACCGCGTCCTCAAACATGTTCACATCACCTTCACGATAAACACTCATAATTCAACCACCAATCTTGTATAGACTCTGACATGGAGCAACAACAGCAACACCCCAAGGTACCCAAGTAACTGGTGGTAGGTAGCAGGCAAAAAAATAGCTTCGTACATATACACGGCACGCCCACGCCCACGCGCGTGCCGCTCCCGCGCCTCCAAGCAGCAACCCTGGAACTGACCAAACTAAATCACCGTCCGTCTCGGCGTCGTCGCCGTCCATACCCCGGGCGCGGCGCACATAGCAATCCTAGCCCCATCGCCCAGCCTCCCGCTCCGCCTCCAGTCTGCGCATGCGGTCCTCGCCGTCCCCGTCGTCGCGCGTGTCGCCGCGCCGGCTCGTTCGGCGGCCCTTGCGCCCGCCGTCGTCGCCCTCCTCGCGGCCGCGCTTCGACCCGGCCACGTTCGCCAGGGCCATGCGCTGGGCCTCCTTGAGCAGCCGCTCGCGGTTGCGGGCCTCGCGCTCCAGCGTGTGCGGGTCCTTGGGCGTGCTGCCCTTGCTGTTGCTCCCGTGGGAGCCGTGGCGGTCGCGCTCACGGTCGTGCGAGGCTCGCGGGCCGCTGGGAGGATCGAAGCCCTTGTCTGCGGGCGTCGATCTGCTGTCGACCGAGGGCCGGCCGCTGGTGCTGCCATGTCGGTAGTCTCGCTCGCGGTCCTTGTCTCTATGCCGCTCCTTGCGCGCCTTGTCGCGCTCTCGGTCCTTGTCGCGGCGCCGTGAGTGCTCCTTGTCGCGGTCGCGGTGAGAGCGATGACCTCTGCGGCTTTCATAGTCCTTGTCCTTGTCTCTGTGGCTGCGATGGCCCGACTTCCGAGATTCCTCAGGGGAGGCAGATCGCGATTTCTCGGCATGCTTGTCCTCCTTGGAGCCATGATGCTCCTCCTCCTCATCGCAGCGCTTCCGGCTGCTCCTGTGCTTCTTGCGGCGGTGGCCGTCGTCGTGATCGTCGTCACCGACCGACTGGGAACGGTGTCGCCTGTGCCGCTGCGAACGTCTCTGGCCACGGCTGCGGCTGCGGCTCTGCGTCTGGCTGCCGTCACCCTCGCGCGATCCTGAGCGCGAATGGTCGCCGTTCTCGCCCTCGTCCTGGGCATCGGGGTTGCCCGCATCACGCCTGTCGTAGTCGGCGGTTCGCTCCCTGTTGTGGTCACGCACGGAGCTGGCGGCCTTGTCATTCTCACGGTCAAAGGATCTACTCCTTGGACGGGAACCTTCGCCGGGGCTCGCCTGCTGCTGAGCTCCCAACGGGTTCGTCGTGGATGCCGCAGCGCCGTCCACCTGGTAGCCTCGGGCTCGGAGGTGGTGCAGGCTAGTGTTCGGGAGGCCCTGTCTCATTGCCTTGGGACCTGTCGGGGCGTTGATGGGTACATCGGGTGTAGACGATAAGACTGAGCGAATGGCTCCAGGCTCGTGGGAAGCATCTCCCATGACACGGGACACATCTCCGGCAGCTTCATTGCCTAGGGTCTCACGGGATGCTAGTTCGCTGGAATCCTTGTGTGCGGCATCTGCACTACCACCCTCTTCAGATTCCTGTCCCTGGCCCTGGCCCTGGCCCTCTCCGTCTCCGGACTGTCCTGGAATGCTGCGCCCGTACTCGTCCACTTGCTTGTCGTCTCCGGAGTCACCTCCTGCGCCTGAGGCGATCTGTCCCTGGGCGTAGTTGCCAGATCCATGCTGGTGGTGATGCCCCTGATCCTGGTTGTTGGTTATGCCGCCGTGCTGGTGTTGGTATCCCCCTCGGCTGTATTGGCCATAGAACCCGCGGCCTCGTCCTCGACCACGCCCGAAGTTGTTGCGGCGATAGTCATTGTACTGGCCATAATTGCCCTGATTGTATCCCGTCTGGAATCCTTTGTTAAAGTTGCCAAAATCACCGGTTCCCATGCCGGGACCACTTTGATTGTAATTATTCTGGTCGAAACTCCACAACTGTGAACCGTTCCAGTTATTATTGGAGCCTTGTCCGAAACCCCCTCCGTAGCCACCCATGCTCATGCCCATGCCTTGAAAGCCACCGTTCATGTACATGTTCTGCATTGTCATTGGGTCCATGCCCATACCTGTACAGGCGTTAGCTGCGGCATGGTACTGGGTGGCTGAGGGGGGAGGCGTCGTACCCATCATGGGAAAGCCGCCGAACGCGTTGTTGACCATCCCGTTCTGCATGGCCATCATCATCTGCATCTGGTTGAAGTCGCCGCCACCGCCGGGAAACATCATGTTGGGATAGCTGCCGTCCATAGCGTTGGCCTCTTCGGTATTCTGGTAGTTGCCGTCGTCGAGGGTGCCTTCCGTCTTTTCCTCGGGGTTCTGGGCCTCGTCTGCATCTTGGGCTTCGATTCCTTCCTCAGCGGCATTTTCAGACGGGCCGTCGTGCTCCCCTTGCTGGGGGCCTTCAGTGTTAGGAGGTACGTCGCCCTTACCGCTCGTTAGGCTTGACGGATGGCTTTCGTCAGGCTGCGTGGCTCGTACCTGACCAGCGTCCTCTGCCACGTCTTGCGCCGACTGCTCTGCGTGGTGCGGAGCTGCTCCTTCTGCATGTGTGGTTCCGTTGTGCCCCTGCCTCGCCGGGGGTTCTTCCGCAGTAAACTCTGACACCGGCTTTGGTGCTTCGACGGGGGTCGCTGGCGTGGTGTCCTTTGACTCTTTGGGACGGCCCGCTTCTCTCTTCTTCTCGGCCGTGCGGAGGAAAACTCGGATCGTCGTGCGCAGTGATTTGTTGGGGTTGCAGTCGTCGGCGGCGAGGGGAGAGTGCTCGCAGACTGGGCAAGACTGGGGGAGGCTAGATTGACCTGGCTGGCTGTCAGCATCGAGGACGTTCATGGCATCTATGCGATTTTTGGGGGGGCATACATGTCTCGCAGATCGCCTGTTCACAGCAGGGGAGTCGAAAGGCGTCGACGGCAAGCTTGCTGCAGATGGCGCATCGCAGTTTGATTGGGATGTCGTCGAGAGAGAGCGAGCTGCGCGATGTCAGCATGTTTCGGACCTCAAAGCTGCGGTTATAGGGGAACCAACTTGATGAGCTCAGCCTGAGCTTCAGAAATGGACGATGCCATGTCGTCAGCAGCCAGGTTGGAGTTAGTTAGCTACCGCGTCTGCATGGGTGGCTGCGAGATCATAAGGATGCTCGTTCGGGGGGAAGCTGGTCGGGATATATGGAGGACTGTGGCCACGTCACGAACAAGACCTCGGTGACTCGGGGCACGTCAGATCATGAAACGGTTGAGCGACAGACAAAGATGTTTGTTAATGCTGTAGGTTTCTGGTGAGGAGTTTGTTTGACGCGAATAAAGAAAAGTGGACCTGTCGCCTGAAACAGCCGGTGTATATCACGTGACGTACTCGATGGGCCAGCCTCGACGCCGAAGTGGAGCTGCAAGACAAAGTGAGGAGCAATAGAAAATAGTCACTGGGAGAGCTTAGTCTTGGAGCACATTTGCCGCAGTGAGTCTGCGGGAAAGATTATTCAATTGTGCATTGCTGTTTAGAGACCTAAACATGGGCCATCCATGTATTGCTGTGCAGGAACTTTCATATCTCATGCTTCCAACCGTCGAGTAGGCTTCATCTCCGCCAGAACCACTTGCTTATCTAAAGAGGCAGATAACATATATAAGGCAGAACAAAGAAAACAATGAATCCCAAAAAGTAAGACGGACTCCCGAATTGCACGCCTCGTCAACAGACACAGTCGACCTCCAAGCATGAAGAAGCACAGTCTCCATTCCCCAGGACTTGCATCTGTCTGTCTCAGCAGGCACATCCGTCCTTGGCACCCGCCTCCCTGGGGCCTCCCAGGTTGACCCTCTGCTCTTCACCGGCCCTATTCGCCGTCCCTGCGGCCCCGGGCCCCCTCGCGGATTTCAGGGACGTCTCGGGGATCGCATTCGCAATCGCGGTGAACACTTCGGTTACGTTGTGGCCGGTCTTGGCGCTAGTTTCGAAGAACAACAGACTCTCATCTTCGGCGTATGCTTGGGCCTCCTCCGTCGATACCTTGCGGGCGTCACCAGAACCCTCGCCGTCATCGGCATCCTCTCCCTGGGATGGTGCCGACTCGCCAGCCAGATCTAGCTTGTTTCCAACCAGGGCGATGACGATTCCGGGGGAGGCTTGTCGTTGCAGCTCGGCGACCCAGTGCTTGGCCTTGATGAGGGACGTGGGCTTGGTGAGGTCGTAGACGACGAGGGCGGCCTGCGCATTCCGGTAGTACATAGGCGCAAGCGAGGCGAAGCGCTCTTGACCGGCGGTGTCCCAAATCTCAAACTTGATCGTCCGCGTGGGCAGGTTGCATTTTTGGGTCAGGAAAGCCGCTGGCGATCAAATGTCAGAGACCCATCCACCACTCGGAGACGAGGCAGCGGGATCACCGGGAGGACATACCACCGATAGTAGGCTCCTTGTTCTCCTGAAAATCATTGTTGACGAATCGCAGGACCAACGACGACTATCGCAGAGTTCAGAAATGTGCCTCCTCGCACTCGAGGGGGCCGTGGGGATGGTACCTTTCCGACTGCAGCCTCGCCTAGGAGCACCAGCTTGACGCTGCTGCTCGGCTTCGGAGCATTCGTATCCGCCATCCTGTGCTATGAAACCGGCGGACCTGTGACGGTTACTGGAGCTTGTTGGTTGCGGGAGTCGGGGCCCAGGCAGAGGGCGGAAGCGCTAGATATGGGCGGCGGCCTTGGGAAGAATCTCGCTGCCTTGCAGGTCACGGATGTGGTCGATCTAGGGTGGCAAGGCTAGATGATTGATTGCATAATTAGACGGGAGGCGCAACGATGACGAGGTCCTCACCTCCGCGCCTGTAACGCGGGTCCACCAGCCACATGAGGCGGGGCACGTCTTCGGCAGAAAGTTGCGCCTGAGCCGAGGAGGCCCCGCCAAAATCTTCAATGCCCTCTGGCAGAAAAAGACACCGCCAAAAATTCTGGAGGTGACATTTCTGGCTGGTCTTCGTCGTCCAGTCATCGGCTGCCAACACCACTGCAAAGCGCTCGACAGATCACGGCTCGATTGCCGAAACGCGACAATGGCTCCGGGTGCTGCTGCCTCAGCGGACCCCAAGTTCGCCAAGCGCAATCTCCTGGAGGACAGCGATTCGGACGCTGATGGAGGGGCAAAGGTCGATGGCTTCAAGGTGAATGAAGAATATGCTCGGCGGTTTGAGCACAACAAGAAGCGCGAGGAGAGACACCGATGTAAGCCCATGAGGTTACCTATGACCTGCAATTCCGTCTGACAAACTATGCAGTGGAGGAAAAGTACAAGAGAGAAGACGACGGTGGCGACGACGACGACGAGTCTTCATCCTCCAACGAGACCGAAGACGAGGAGGGCTTCCTCGTGACCGAGGACCTGGATGCTCAAATATCCGCAACTCTGCACGCGATTCGAACCAGGGACCCACGTGTCTACGACAAGAACGTCACCTTTGTCAAGTTGCCCGACGACGAGACCCTGGCGGCCGGCAAGGACACCAAGGAGAAGCCCGTGTTTCTCCGTGACTATCACAGAGAAAAGATTTTGCGGGGTGACGCTGGTGCGTCTGACGATGAGGATGAAGAGCCTCAGACGTATGCGCAGGAGCAAGATGCCCTGAAGAAATCCATCATGTCAGAAATCAACGCCGCAAAGGCTGAGGAAGGATCCGATGACTCCGACGATGGTGAATTCGTGAAGCGAAAGGAGCCTGCAAAGGCTGACGCCAACGGAGTGCATCCATCGAGAGCCGCAGGGTTGAAGCTGACCGAGTTGGACGTCGCCGCCGCCGAGAGGAACCCAGACACATTCTTGTCCAACTTCATGGCTTCTCGGGCGTGGATTCCCGAGGAGGGCGGCAGATGGACGGCGTTTGACTCCGACGAGGGCGAGGATGACGATAGGGCCGAAGAATGGGAGCAGGCATACAACCTGCGATTTGAAGATCCGGCGAAGAGCAACGAGGTGCTCAAGTCCTACGCCCGAGACTTTGCAGCGGCGCGATCCGTGCGGCGAGAAGAGAAGACCGGCAGAAAACGTCAACGAGAGCTCGAGAAGGAGAAGAAGGAAGAAGAGAAGCGCAGGAAACGCGAGGACAAGGCACGACTGCGAAAGCTGAAGCTCGAGGAGACCGAGGAGAAGCTCCGCAAGGTCAAGCAAGCCGCTGGTGCTGCAGGAAAGGACCTCTCAGAGGAGGATTGGATGAAGTTCCTCGACGACGCCTGGGAGGACGATAAGTGGGAGCAGGAGATGCAGAAGAGATTTGGTGACGAGTACTATGCTGTCCGGGAAGATGCAGCCCTGTCGGACGAGGAGGAGGCAGGCGAATCTGGCGACAAGAAGAATAAGAAGAAGCACCCCAAGAAGCCCAAGTGGGATGATGACATCGACATCAAGGACCTTGTCCCCGACTTTGAGGACGGCGAAGCCAAGCCTCCCATCGAGCTCAGCGACGATGAAATGGAAGGCGACGACAACGGCGACGATGACAGCTCTCGCCCGCCCAAGAAACGCAAAACGACGGATCACAAGCGCGCCCGCCTTGAGTCCCAGAAGGCCGCCCGTCAAGAACGCACCAAGCTCGAAGTCCTCGTCGACTCCAGGCTCAAGCTCACGAACCACGATCTCCTCGGCAACGCGGCCGCCTCCTCCTCCGGCGGCGGCTTCCGGTACCGCGAGACCTCTCCGCAGTCCTTTGGCATGACGGCGCGGGACATCCTCCTCGCGCCCTCGGACAAGGACCTCAACGAGTTCGCCGGCCTCAAGAAGCTCGCCTCGTTTCGCGACCCGGAGAAGAAGCGCAAGGACCGCAAGCGGCTCGGCAAGAAGGCGCGGCTCAGGGAGTGGCGCCGCGGCGTCTTTGGGCGCGAGTTTGAGAGGGAGGGCCCGACGTATGGGTTTGAGCGGCTGGTTGACGGGGATGCTGATGAGGCGCAGGTGCAGCAGCAGGATAGGAAGGGCAAGGGCAGGGATAAGCAGCCCGACGGTGGGAGTGAGGAGAAGGGAAATGGCAATGTGGTAGGCGAGGCCGGCGGGTCGCGCAAGAAGAAGAGAAAGAGGTCCAAGGGTAGCAAGGCCGCACACGCACAGGTGGAAGCGTCGTGAAGCAGGTTAGGGTTAGAATACTGAAATATTGTTAGCATCGCCGCATCATAGAGGCGTTAATGATACCATCCTGTCATCACCAAAGGAGCGGGCCGGCAATAGTCATGATAGTTTCTCTATGGTGTAGCTACATTATAGAGAGGCGAAGGCATCACTCACAAGCGCAAAATCAAAACCATCAGCGCCACACGCTATACACACAGTTATATACACACATTATATACATGCATTTTTGGATTGGATATCGTGGTTCCCATTTGCACAAGTTATTCCCCGCTTGCCCCTCAGGGGCTTTCCTAGATTTTGCAGTTGATAGACGTAATCCCCCTCCGCCGGCCAACGGAATAGTGTCCCTCATCTCGCTCGACGCCGCGTTGATTGTTGTTTTAGAAAGAAAGAAAAAAGAGGCCGCCATGTGAAGTGGAATCGACTCGATGATGCCCCTGCTGTCCCAGTGTGTCGACCTGAGCGGCTGCTCAGAGAGAGTGCCTCAGAGCGTCCATCTGGGTCGACGTCATCATCCCCCCTCCGCCGCCAAACAAGTTCAAAAATGGGTCGACGTTGTGTCCTCCTAAACTCATGTTCTGGAGGCCGTCTGGGCTAGCCATGTTGAACGGCATGAACCACCCTGCAGGGTCTGCTCCGCTGAAGTCATTCATCCCATCGGGTGCCAGGTGGCACTGTCCCGGGCGATGACGACCGGTCGCCATGCCGCCTTCGATCTTGACGTTTCGTTGGCCTTCGGCCTTTGCAGGCATGCTGGCCCAGCCATTGTTGATGTTGCTGTCCATTGCGTTGGGCCCGCCGTTGATGCCGCCAGCCGAATCCATGGAGAACCCGTTGAAGGCGATTTGCCGATTGAGGGGTTGACCGATATTGTTTGGCTGCGGCGGCATATCCATCGACAGCATGTCGGCGGAGAAGAAGGGGTTCTGTGCAGGCGACTGCTGCTGCTGCTGCTGCTGCTGCTGCTGCTGTTGCTGCGAGAATGGGTTGCGGACCGGACTCATCGGCGACATGGACGCGTAGGGCTGAGGCTCCGACTGTGGAATGGTGAGCGGGCTGAACCCGGTTGGCCCACTGGTTTGTCCTCCTAAGGATGAGAATCGTCGCAGAGGCTGACGTTGAGCTCCTCCCTGGCCGGAAGCAGGACGCCGACTGACGCCCTTCGCGGCCGACTCGGGGTTCTGCGACTCCCCATTGGTAGTCGCCATGTCGCTCTGCCTCCTGGTGGATTGTTTCCGCTTCGACGACGCATTCCGCCGTGCATCCCTGCCATCTGCGCTCTGCTGCGGCGACAGGGTCGTGAAGAACTCCTCCACCGACTGCAGCTCCGGCTTCTGCTCCAGGACAGCGTCCTCGCCCCTCTCCCTCTTCCTGAGCAAGGCTGGATCCGTCATGTCAGAATCCGAGACGCCGTGCGGGTAGCTGTTGAACCAGTCGCCGTACTGAATAAGCAGAGGCACCGCGGGGCCGTCGCCGCCAACCATGCCCGACCGCGACGCATCCATGGCGTTGCGATACTGGGTCCGAATGCTCTCCACCATCCAGTGGAACATGCCCCAGAACCTCATCATCTTGCGCAGATATCTGATGTTGACGCCGGAATTGGCCTCGGCCGTGGTCTTGACGACGGGATTCCCGGAGAAGATGCTCATGATGTGTATCGTCGTCGAAGTGAAAGCGCAGTATCCCGCAAACGGCGCCGATACGAAGTACTGAGACTGCTCGGAATCCCTCAGAATCTCGGATATCCGGTTGGCAGCCGCGAAAGTCCTTGCGCGGGCCCGCGAGGCAAAGTCACCCGGTCCCTCCAGGCCGGCGTGGCTGCTTGCGAATGTCACGGCGGCCTGGCCCAGAAAGAGCGTGATCTGCTGTATGCAGAGGTGGAGCAGGAGAAACTGGCTCGCTGTCTTTTCGGAAACCTGCAGGTCGAGATTCTCCAGCGAGTACTTGAAGGTGGGAGGCAGCGTACGGGCGAGGTTGTCGATGTCCCCGACGAGCTTCGCGTAGTCGGACTCGGCGCTCCACATGGGCTGCGGGTCCGTCTCCTTTCCCCCCTGGTTGAGGTAGGTGATTACACGGCCCCAGATGGCGACGCAGCGAATGGTGTAGGCGGCCACACCCATGTTATCTCTCGCCTGAATCATCTGCTCGTCGTCGGGCGACTCGGCCTGCGGTATGCTGCCGTCAAGCGACTCGGTTTGGGCCGGCATGTCGAGCTGGAAGTACATCTCCCTGACGGGGAGCGGTATCTTGATGGACTCGTCCTTGATGAACATGGGCCTATCGGACCTGGACGAGTTGAATCGGTCCATCAGGAAGCATGCCCACATGATTCGCCGACGGATCTCGCGGTCGATGAAGCTCAGCCGAGTTTTGCCCGAGCGGCACAGCGGGTCGTATTCCAAATCCTTGTGCAGCTGGAGGGCAAAGGCCATGCGGATTGCCTGGCCGCCCAGGGCCCAACTGCGGCCCCCTTGGCAGGTCCCGAATTCGTGGAGCCCCAGAATCAGCAGGCAGGTCAGGATGGTGATGCTGGGCCAGTCGTATCTCCGGGTGCAGATGTCTCGAGCGTGCGAGGCCCATTCTTCACCGCGCAGGAACTGGCGGGTAGTCGGGCTGATGTTGGGGTTGGGCGTGAAGCGTGCGGCCACGGCACAGACGGATAGAACCAACACGGGCGGTAGCGCATTGCTCCTGCGAGGGATCAGTACGGTGCATTTCCAAGGACGGCTCGGCAGAGCCCCTGGCTGCTTCCGGGGACGACTTACTTTAGCCTGCGCATGTAGCTCGGCTTGTGGAGGAGGTGGTAGGCTTGACCGTAGACGTTGTCGAAGAAGACCTCGGCTAGGTGCTCTTGAATGTCCCTGGGCGGCAGGGCGTCGACGCCCTCGCGGAACAGGCTGTCCTCGTCCTCCTCCTGGGCGTCGATGCCGGTTGGTTTGTCGTCGCCCTCGGCCATGTGCGACTTGCACGGCGCCATTGCCCAGGCCTCGAGGTCTGGGCCAAAGGCCTCATCGGCACCCCGCTTCTTGGATGCAGACTTGTTCGCCGGCGCAGTCCCCGGCATGGGCGGCTTGACGACGGCGCGGGGAATGGTCGAGGTGCCTTCCTGCTCGGACTTGGGGATGATCCTGATGATGCGCTCCTCCATCCGCTTGAGCCGCTTGTCGAGCATGGCCATGTAGTCGGTGCGCGGCGCGGCCTTGCGGGTAGTGACCTTGTAGACGCACGGGATCCGGGACCGCAGACAGTGCTTGCACGCGGGCTTCTCGCCGGAGCAGCGAATCTTCTTGCGGCGGCAGGCGATGCAGGCGAGCGGCAGGCGCTTGCGGTCCTTGCCGGCCTTGGTCTTGAGCTCGCTCCAGGCGGGCGTACCGGAGCCCCTGTCGTCCTTGGTCTTGCCGCCGAGATCCGTCCCGTCGGCGCGGGCGCGGCCGTGGAGACCGAATTCGTCGGCAGCCGGGTCTTCGAGCGAGTTGACGGTGGGGGAGTTGCGGTCTTGGGCGCCGTCGTCCGACGTGCCAGGGCTCGACCTACGGTTCTCCGAGTCTGCCCGGAACGCCGGGGCCGGCACGGAAGCCATGGAGGCCATGGAGGCCATGGCTTGGGAGTTGGGAGGGAGAGAGGCGACGGCGGCGGCGGCGGCCATGGCGTGGTGCTGGGAGTAGTGCGCGGCCGAGTGGTCGTCGAATGCGACATGGGAGTGATCGCGCATGGCCATCATGTGGTTCTGGCCGTGGCCGGCGTGGCCATGGTCTGGCAAGCCGGAGAAGGGAAAGGCGAAGTCGCCGAATTGGGAGGCGTCCATGATGGGGGTTGAGTTGTCGTGTAAGCCGGCGCCGGCATGGCGCGGGTCATGGAAGGGCTGCGACGTAGCGGGGTGACCATGCTGGGCCTGGTGAAGGTGTAGACGAGGCGGGCCGCTCGACATGATGCCGCGGGGCCTGGCGATAAGCCTCTGGGGTCCCGAGTTGCGAGCGAGGTCAAGGTGTCGGGGGCGGATGAGACTGGCGCGGGTCTGAAGCCGAGTATCAGCAGAGGCACGAGACCGCCGCGCCAGCGATCATGATATGCGCGGGCTGTGGCCGGCAGGGATCCACGCGAGGATGGCGACGTCACGGCCGTCGTCGGCTTGCCGATTCCGTCGTCGGGTTGATGAAGGCGCCACGGGTGAGGAGGAGGAGGAAGCAAGAGGAGAGAGCGAGTTGAGGATTGATATGGCGGCGGCGAGCGTCAGAAGTCCGAAGTAGGCAGGCCAGGCCACAGACTGCAGAGCGAGCCAGCCAGCAAGCAGTGGAAGCAAGCCACGGTGCCAACACGACCCCAGCCAGGCCGGCGACAAGGCTCAGCGAGACCAAGGTACCTGCACCAGAGCTACGGGTACTCCGTACTCGTACTCGTACACCGCCGCAGCCGTTGGAGGCAGCTGGAGACTGGACTGACAGGTTCGTCGAGGTGGGGGACGGCGCCCTGTGCAAGGAGCCGGGGGCAAGGGTGGAGAGTCGAGGGCCCCCGGTGGGCCTAGAGGCGAGGGCGCCGGTGGAGAGTCGAGGGTCCCCGGTGGAGGGGATGGATGCTTGCCATGCCTTGGGCGCGCGGCACGGTGCAGGTGTCTGGCGCCGAGCGCCGAGCACAAGCAGGCAGGCTCAAGCAGGCAGGCTCTCGCAGGCCTCTCGCAGGCCCGGTCTGGGCGCGCGTGGTCGAGGTGGTCAGGGTGGCCGCCCGCACGGCGCTCTCCGCACCACGGGCGACGGGCAGGTCGCGGCTCGCCCGCTTTGGGAGGGTTGGCTCGCGGGCCCCCCTTAATCGGGGCCAGATCGTGGGCTGCCTGTCTCAAACAAGGGATGCGAGCACGACGAGGACGGACGAGAGCCCGTGCTCGTGCTCGTGGCAGCCGCAGCGGCCGGCCTGGCAGAGGAGGCTCGGCCGGCCGGCGGCCCTTGCGGTGCAGCTTCGCAGCTGACGGGCCGCGGTGCAGGCCCGGGGCAGGCCCGGGGCCGCCAGGACACGCCGGGGCAGCGTCTGGAGCAGCGTCTGGGGCAGCGTCTGGAGCAGCGTCTGGAGCAGCGTCTGGAGCTGCGTCTGGAGCTGCGTCTGGAGCTGCGTTGGGCAGGCCGTCACTGGACTCGGCCAGGCTGCGCGTTGGCAACGCCCATTCTCCGTTCGGACCGTGGCAATATAACGCGGACGAGCGATGCTTGGATGGCCAGTGGGCGCGGCCTGGCAGCGCGACGAGCGGGACCGGCAGCGGTTGTGGCACTAGGCAACGTGGGGGAGAGTCAGACGTCGCATGCGAGAGGCCTGTCGCGCACGCCAGGGGTGCTTTGTCTAATGAGACTCGCGCCAGCGTTGACGCGGGAAGCCTGCACGTCCATCCATCGCGGCGGCCAATCCTGCGAGCGGGCAAGATACCACCAGAGGGCGAATAGACGCCGTCGAGGGAGACGCCGACGTCGTCTCGAGAGAGGGACGACGCCAGGCGCCCGGCGAGGGGCGAGATCAGCGGCGCCAGAACGTGTCCGCTCGGTCCAGAAGACGCCTCGAGAAAACGGGCTCCCGGAAACGGGCTCCCAGAAACGGCTCCGGAAAACGCCTCGGCGCGCAGCGAATCGTCAGCAGCACGGCCCACGGGCAAAGATCGCATCGTGGCCCGAGTGGTCCCAGGGCCAAGGGTGTGGGCGGCGGCCGCGGCCAGCAGACCAGACCGCAGACGGACTGGCCGCGGTGGGCGTGGCGTGTGGCGCATCGCAGGCGCGTGGGCGCGTGGCATGCCATGGCACGGCGAAGCGTCGTCGCGGATCGAGGCGCACGCCAGCCGCAGGGCCACCCACTCTCCCTGTGCCGTTTGAGAGGAAATGACTCTTTTGCTTTTGGGGCCGGCCAGCCCGTCGCCGCGGCGCGCGACGAACGAACGGCGCCGATGGCAACGACCACGAGCAGACGGCGGCCAGCGACCGCCCGGATGCGTGTCAGGTTGAGCACGCAGATTGCGGCCACCCAATTGGGGGCCCCAGGGGCCAGCACGTGACTCTGACGACCGGGGGAGCTGCGGAGCGCGGCGCACAGCTGCAGAGCTTATCGCCGCGCAGACCGACTTTGCACATGCACGCCGTCGTACGCAGCCGCCTCATTCGCAGCTCAACCCATCACCCAGTTGCCTGTGCGACCGTGTTCCATCATGGTGCGTTGCGAGTTCGAGCACGAGTAATATGTGACGGTTGGACGCCCACGCAAGACCCGATGCTCTGCTCCCGCTGACAGGTGGCTGGCAGGGGATGAAGTCTGATCACGTCGAGCTAGCACTCCCTCCCGACGCGACGCTCTGGCGCCGGCAACTTCCGACAGGGCACGCGAGTTGCGGGCGCTCACACCAAGTGCCGTCGCAGTGTTCCTTCCCGCTCGTCGCTCGCAGGCCCGAGGCCGTCGCCACGACTACGAGTGCTCGTCGCCGTTGCGTCGGCCAGCAAGCCGCCCGTGTTGAACGAGCAATGCTTCACGACCCCGTGTGCCTGGCGACAGCCTCGCTCCCCCTCCCGCGCGCACGCACTGGGCTGCTTCGCGGAAATGATGTGCGCCGGGAGGTTGCGAGCACGGAGCAGGTGGGGAGGAAGCACTCACGGCCATTAGGCTCGTTGCACTATATTGATGCTCCAATTTCCATCTCATCTCAGCATCTCAGGCACCTCCAAGCTCCCTCCGCCCGGGTCCCACAAGGCCAGGCGCACGTCAGCCGAGGATGGCGGAGGACTGGGCATCATCTTCATGGGCTGGAGCACGCGCCACCCTCTGGCCATGCGCCAGCAGCCAGCAGCCAGCACTGCCGGGGCTCGCTCGATTGAGTTATATAATTTCCATCGAGACCGCTTGATGGGACCGGGGTTCCCAGGCCCCACGCTGGGCAGTTCGTTCCTGTGACTTGACGCGCGCCTGGCTTTCGTTTTGCCGGACCACCCCGGCCGGCGACCAGGGACCAGGCCCGGTCAAGCGGCCCACCGAGGACGGCAGACCGAGTCACCAGAGACAACGGGGGTCTGGGCGGTGGAGACCCTGATGGATCCATGGACCCGCCGTGGTGGATGCGCTGGGCTGTTGGCGGCCGTCAATATTACTCGCACCCGACGAGGGCGGCATCGCTGCCGCGCGCCATGCATCCTCCTCGTTGCGCAGAGGCAGAGGCAGAGCTGGCTGCTCGTCTTCTGTCACTTGTCCCCTTGTCGAGCCCTGCCCGAGAGCCGCGAGTGGCTGGCCCTGCGCGCCGGGCGCCGGTCGGGATCTGCGGTGCGGCTGGGGTTTATCGCCGGTCCAGATGCGCGTCTACGAGCAGGAGTCGTATTCGTTGCGGCGAGGATGAGGACGGCGGTTGATATCGCGATGAGTGGTGGCGGCGGCAGCAGCAGCAGCAGCAGCAGCAACAGCAGCAGGCGTCATCGCCATCGAGACTCGTGGATGATGCGGCTCTATGACTCGCGCTGGCGTTAAACCCGCCAGCCCGCCAGCCAGCCGCCTGATTGGATCCCGGCGGCGGTGATCCTGTCTCGAGACACGACGGCTTCCATTGCGCGAGACAGACGGCGTCCGAGTGCTTGGTGAGTTGGCACGCAAAACGCGGAATATACGACTACGAGTGCTGCATCGGCATCCCATCACGCACCACTTCGTGCACCCACGCGGCGGCAGGCCAGCTCGCGGCAGCCCGTCCCGTGCCTGGCGTGCAATCTACTCGTATGCAGCCCCCATCACACCAGCCAAGCCCGCGAGCGTCCAATCCGGTGCCACGGCCGCCTGCCTGCCACCGCGATCCTGCATGCTGCTAGTGCCTGAACGGACTACCCTCCCCCAGGCTTGAGGGGCCGCCTTGGAGCAGCATCTTGCCGCCACGTTGGCGGGTGGTGCCCAATGGCCTGCCGCCATCTCCCCAGGTGGCTGCCAAGCGAGCGAGCCCCAACGACACCCCGGAAGCGAAGGACCAACTGTTATCGCCCATACTTGGTACGGAGTACGGAGTAGAAGGAGACCGATTCATCTGGTTGAGTCGTGAGAAGGTTCACAAACTCTCTTTGCTTGCCGTCGCATGCATTGCTCATCATACGCAGATAGTCGTTGCGCTCCGGATTCTGCGCGACGATTGGTCGACATCCTTGGCGAACCATACTCGTATAGTCACGCATTATCGTCTGACTGACGCGGCCATTTCCGTCGGGAAAGGGGTGGAGGTGGACGGACACCTCGGGCAGGGCCAACAGATCCATCTCCGTCTGGACGAGCCGTGACGGGCGAGCTGCGTCCGCCGTTGGAGCCTCGACCTACGTACGACACACAACGCATGCAGCCCCTGACGTACGGACGGACGGCCGTCGACTCAACGGACAAACAGGCACTTGCATGTCGCCTGCCGGGTGGTGCATTCCTGACGCATGACGGGCGACGGCGGCGGCCCTTCACGTGGCTCGCCGTCGGCGTGCCTCGACGCAGCCCCGGGGCGCCACCGACTGCATCGTACACAGACGTGTCTGGCCCCGACAGATCGGGACCGAGACGAGGCCCTGCGACGAGCCTGGACGGGCTGGTCGGCTTCCTCCATTCGTCGCCGCATGGCAGCTCGGCCTGCAGCGGAGCTTCCATGGCACTGGATGGCGCCAACGGCTGGCCGGCACTTGGTCCCCATAATCGCACTCGTTGTCATCTCCTGCCTCATCAGAAGATGCCGTCTGTGCGTCTCTGCCACGTCCGTTTCTCGAAACTTTGCCACCGCAGCATCGTCATCTCGTCGCCCGTTCTCGAACCCAGCACTACCTAAACACCGCGGACGCCCTGTTTATTCCCTGAGATTACACCCGCCAGCGGCGCGCCCCTCCCCCGCTTCCCCGGCTTGAATGTTGGAACCTTCCGTATGTTTCGCAGGGGCATGTGTGAAAATTCGGCCGACCGACGGCCGACCCCATGCGCGGGACGAGTCGCCTGCCGGAGGGAAAAGTGACGGGAACGGCTTGCGCACGCCGCCTCGCCTCGAGGCACATGTACCAGACGGGACGGTAGCCCTGTGCGCAGCTCATCCAGGACAACCAACCGACCCCATGGGGCCGCTGATCGACGGTGCACGTGGCCGCGCCGTTCGCGACGAGCTGCGTCGAGCTTCTCGTGCAGGCTGGCTGTGCTGTGCTGTGCTGCTTGCTGCTTGTCTCAACGCTCCGACCGCCGCTGCAGATCTGGCGCGCGGCGGGCTTCGGCGTGGCTCGCTGGCCTTCTGCTCAGCCCTCGGTCGATGCAGCAACAACTGTCGCTTGTTCGGGCCTAGTGCTCGCCTTCGTGGACGCGGACGGCCAAAACCTCTCGTGATGCGCAGCGCTACCGTCGTTGCCACTGCACCGCGTCAAGCCACCAACACCGTAGGCCTCACCGGACGGCCGCAAATCACCAAAACACCACCAACACCGCCGTCAGCTCCAACTCCAACTCCGAGCACCAACTCCAACACCGCCGGCTCCACCACATGCCCCACCACCAGCTCCTCTTTCTCCAAGACTCCTCCCCGGTCCCCTGCTCCTCGCCCCGTCGGCCGTGTGTGGGTGGGCCTCCCAGCTGCAGTTGTTTCTCAACTGAGACATTCCCTACTTCGTACCGGCTTAGTACGTACGAGTACGGACTCGTGCTTGTCTCAAAGCATAAACCGGCAACATCCAGCAACCACCAACCCAGCAGACGGCGCTGACAGCCAAGGCGCCGTGGCGGGCCGCCGGGTCCGGCGTCGAGACACGCAGCTGGAGCACTTTTGCAAACTCGATATGGTGAGACCAACCAATGCAAACAGCACGCAAAGAGGCATATACTGCCTGGAAACACGGCAACCAACGTGGCCCGACGCCGCCGCTATGCAAACCGCATTCTAGAACGCCGTGGCCCCTCGATATCCAACAGCCTCGGAACGAACAAAACTACTCGTCTCATGCGTCGTTGATGTACACCGGAATCCCATACACCACCACCGCCGCCGCGTTGAGGTACTTGAACCTGCATGCCGCCCTGGCCCTCATCACCGCTTCTGCCAGCGATCTGCCCTCGTCCGTGCCGCCGCTGCCGCCCCGCGACGGGACGCCGCCCTCGCCCTTGCTCCTCTTGCCGTCATCCTTGAACGTGCCCCTGGGAAACAGCCCCCATTCTTCAAAGGCACGCCCCGCGAATCGATCAATGTCCCGATCCGTTACGTCCCACAGCGTGCCGACCACGGCGGGACACCCGGCCATCATGTAGTTCCACACAGGGCCGTAGCACTCAAACTCGCCCGCCTCCGTCAGCGCCACCGAGCTGCACCCCATGAGGAACGTCGCTGGCCTGCACCTGTCCAGCCGTCGCACCGTCTTGCCGCGCACGTACTGCGCGCCGCTGCCGTGCCCAAAGTACAGCACCACCTCGGACGTCGACAGCGCCTCCTCAAAGTCGGCCTCCTGCGGCGCGCGGTTGACGATGCCGCTCCACGACTTGAGCGTCTTGAACGAGGGCTGGAAGAATGCCTGCGTGTTCTCGAGGTCCGACGACGGGTTGAGGATATAAGTCCCCGACTTGGCCGAGACGTAGTGACCCCGGGGCTGCTCGTCGGCAGCCCCCGTGGCCGGCATCTTGGCCTCCGTGATGAGCTGTCGCAGGCACGCGAGCGACGGGACTCGCGACACCGCGAGTCCCGCCATGCAAGGCAGCGACTCCCACGGGAACGCGTGCAGCGCCTTGTCCAGGACAAGCACCGTGTGCGCCCCGTCCTCCCTCTCCGCCGCCGACTTGGCCGCGCTGTAATACCCGCGGAGCGCATCGTACGTCTCCACGACCATGGCATCAAAGTCAATCTCGTCGTACGCGTTCCGCTCTCCGTGAAACTGGAGAATGTCCACCACGAAGTACAGCAGGTCGTTGAGCGCCTCGTCGTACTCGCCGTCCGGCTCGGTTGCGTCTCCCAGCCCGATGAACAGGTCCAGGATTCGCGGGTCAAGCGTCACCATCTGGGCCTTGGTCGTCTTCTTCCCGCGCATCCTGCTTCGGGATGGCAGGCTGCCGTCGAGAATCTGCTGGAAGCTCTTTTGGAAACGGGCCAGCAGGTCCGGTCGTCGCTGGTGCTGCGAGAAGATGCCCCTGAACCCTCCGAGCCACGTCGTCTCCATCGTCACGAGCAGGTCCTTCAGCCGCGAGTCGAGCGCCTCTCGTTCCGACCACCACGCACTCCTTTCGCCCTTGGCGGCAAAATCCCGCGCCGAGTGGCTGGTTTCGTTGGCCAGCTTGATGATGTCGGCGAGTTCCGCCCGGCCATGCTCAAAGTTGAACACCTCCGAGTCCGCGTCTCGCGAATTGGCTCTCTCCAGAGGCAGCCGCAGGATGAACGGGCTGTGCCCGGCCTGCAGCTTGGTGATGCACAAGTCGTGGCGGGTTTCACTGAGCGACATCGAAATGACGCTCCAGTTCTTGGGGATCATCTCCACGTAGGTCCTCTGGAACGTTGTCACGTCGGTTGACAGCCCGAGGCTGCTTCTCCGAGTCGACGACGACGGCGCTCTGGAGCCGAGCGCCCCCGGCACCCTGAGGGTGTTTTGCTCCCGGGTCCACGTAATGTTGCGACCCAGGTCGACTGCCACCGTGGCGAGGCCGGACGAGACGGCCGGCCTAGACTTGGCCGCCGACGTAGCCGAGAGGAGGATGATGGTGCTCTGCAGCAATGTGCAGATGCGGTGGACCATGCTGCTGTCAGAGCTTGACATTGCAGACGCGTGAGCTTCTATCAGCAGCACCTGAGCCTGCTTCAGCGCATCCGCAAACGCAGGCCCGCCTGGTCCCCTGCCACCCCTTCGATCGCTCGCAGCACTGCGGCCTTTCCTAAGAGGCGACGTGCTCGCAGATGACCTGTCAGATGATCCCCTTTCCGCGCCGCAAACGGCGGGAAATGATATCGTTGAATCCTGCATGACGGAAAAGACGGGGTCCGAGATCATCTGCTCCATGCTCTGTCCGATAAGTGAAGTCGCGGTGATGACCTGCTCCTGTGACAGTGTGCCCAGCAACTTGGGCAGCTCCTTGGCTTGCTCCAGTGTAGATAATGCCGACGACCAATCCTTTTGATGTATCAGTCCCACAGTCCGAGATAATATGACTGCAGTGAGCAGGGATGACTGGTAGACGTCTCTGGACAAGTCGGCAACGCCCCGAGGCGGGAGAGACTTCGCCTTGGGAGCAGCAGCTGCTGTTGCCCTTGTCGTCCTCGTCGCACGAACAGTCCTGGCAGCCGCCGCGCCCCTCTTCTTGGTGGCCGTGCCCTCCCTCTTCCGCTCGTGTCCTGTCGCGTTTGTAGCCTCGCCGGTGCCGCTCAGCAGATGGACAGTGTCCTCGGCAATCTTGAGATAGTCGAGCGCCCTCTCTTCGTCGCCCATCTCACAGTAGAACTCGCCGAGCTGGCGCGCAAGTCGAACTCGCGAGGAGCAGGCGTCTCGGGGCATCTGATCCTTGGCTTCCTCGAAAATAGGAAGCGCTTTGTCCAGCCTCCCTGCCTTGACATAGACGGAGCCGGTCCAAGCCGACACCTGGGCTTTGTAGAGCGATGACTGCGTGCTCTCTGCTATCTTCCACGCAGACTCGGCGTAGTAGATGGTCTCTTGAAACATGCCAATATGCGCATATACCGATGAAATGTGTAGCAGGCTGCGTAGGAGTGGCGAGGCGAGGCTCCAGAACCGGGGACCGCTCGTTCGGTTCTGGCATGACCTGGCGTCGATGCGCGCCATGCTCGTTTCCGCCATGCTCGTCTCGGCGACGGGACCCGTGCTTGTCGACGCGGCCTCGAGCTTTGACCAGTCATGAGAAAGCATCCGAACACTGGACTTGATGGTCGTGAGAGCATCCTGGATGTCCCCTTTCTGGAGCGAGATGGTAGACTGCAAAAACGAGGCCATCGACAGCATAACCGTAGCTTGAGACTTGGACTGGGCCCAAGAAGAGTAGGAGTCGCCGCAGATGTCTTTGGCTTTGGAGATGCATTTCATGCTGTAATCATTAGCGCGTATTCAAGTTGCAGGTTCGGGTCAGACTTACGCTTCGTCAAAGCTCCCGATGCCGGCGTAGTACTCCGCCTGAGACAGACAAAAGTCGGCGACGACCCCACGCGAGATGCCCTCGTTCTGCTCGATGAGTGCCCTTGTTTCCTCCAGGGCCTTCTGCGCCTCTGTATATCTGCCAGTGTTAACATGCTGAGCGGCAAGATGGCTGTGGTTGAGGACCAAGCTGTCGCGAATCGATCCTGCGCAATCCGCAATCGCCTTGGCCAAGGCGATGGAGAGCTCTGAAATGGAAAGCTGCAGTTGACTCTCGCCCCTGAGATCGGCAAGGTGATTCAACGACTGGAGATGATCGAGCAAGCTTTCTGGATCGTCAATCACGGCATACAAGTCCTCCTTCGTCCGGCAGGCTTCCGTCATCGTTTTCCAGGAGGAGACCGAGCCCTCCACTACCGAAATGGGGAGTGAGGTGTCGCCGTCGGCCAGGGCCGACATGAAGGCATGGTATGCCCGTAAATGAGGAATATAGTGTGAAAGCGAGGCGTCCTCTGCCTTGTCCTTCTTTTGCAATTGTTGCATTGCCTGGTCGAGATGAGATGCAAGCTCGTAGGCTTGGTCTTCGTCGCCAATGTTTTGATAGAAGAGGTGAAGCAAAACACGCAGACGTCGTATCGGATACTTTTCGAGTGTATACATCCGCAGTAGCGCTGTCAGACTAGGGTCGTGAAGTCGTAGCGGCTGAAAGGACGTCGAGTTGCTCGAGCTCAGGTGCATGAGGTGCTCGAGCACAGCGGCGCGCTCCGCCTCGGGCAAGAAGAAGGTCCAGTCATTCCACGATCTATCCAGCTTCGCGATCGAGCGCAGCGTTCGGGAAAGGGATGAGGCCTTCTCGGTCGCCGCCCACGCAAGAGACGGGGCTTTTGTCGCGAGCGCGGCCGCAACATCCGACAAAACACCATCCTCGGCCATGTGGGTGCAGATGGATCGTAGAGTTCGGACCGCGTCGTCAATCCTGCCGGCGCCCTTGCAAAGGTCCGCAAAGATCTCCAGTTTCGTCGAAAGTTGGGCCTTGTCCTTTTCGGCAGCCGTCCGCTCCTTGACTGCGTCGATGGATCGGCTTAGGGCCTGGAGGAGTTGCTTGTTGGCCTCCTTCGATCGACATGGCATTTTGCGCAGTTCCAAGAACTCCGAAAAGTAGAGACTCGATATTTTGACGTGATAGACACCCAACTGCTCGGTTTTCGCAGTCGACAAGACGGGATCGGAGACTCTCCCCAGCAGAGAGGCACAGTGCTGCAGGACGTCATCGACGAGCTGCCACTCCATCGACCGGGCCTGGATGCCGCATTTGACAACCGTTAACGCCGCGTCGAGGATCTGGTTGATGGATTGCATCACCATTTGCCGTCGCTGGTCGAACTGGAGCACCTGCTTCGCGCTGGCATCTTTTGCTGGCCGTGTGCCCATCCAACGACGTACGAACCTTGGATATCGGAGAATAAAGGTCTTGAGGAGGGAGCTTATTTCTTCAGAAACAGGTGTTGAGGTAGAGTTAGGATCCAAGGTGTTCATAAGCAAACCGACAACAGAGCGCCTCGCGGCCGAGAGACTCTCAAGCAGCTCATTGAGGTCCGTCATGGTCCCGCTGAGGCTGCCGTCCAGGCCATCAGTGACTTCCCGTACGAGCTGCTCAATGTCGGCACCCATCTCGGACGCCTTTAGAGCAGCAGCGAGAATCCTGGCCGAAACAGAGCAAATGTGAACAGAGGAGTCTGTCTGGGGACACAGGTAGCTCTTGAGACTCTGGAGCCATCGGTAGGCCTCGTCGTACTGCCGCGCCGCATGTGCTGTCGATCCTAGGATCTGGTAAATAGCCGCCAAAGGCGACTTGGATGATGTTGCTGGCTGATGTTTTTGAGAGCGAATGATTTGCATGATTCCTTCGAATGCTGTAGCGATTGCTCGGTAAGCGGACCCGTCGTCCGGCTTTTGGCGGCGGACAAGAGCCCGGATGCAGCGAGTGAATGGAGACAGGATCTCGTCGTCGACATTTCCTTGATGCCCTGCAAGCTTCCACCATTTCAACTGCGTCTGGAACGCGAGAGCCTGGAGCGCAAAGGCGACAGTCGGGATGGGACTCAGTCTGGGTTCCATGGCCACGGCGTCTTCTGAGCCGGAGACACTCGGCACAATGGAGAGGAGTAGTTGAGACACCGAAGCCAGCTGGCGAGCCGCTTTGGGAGCCTCCTTGTCGCTGCCCTCTGCCAGTCTTGACAGGAGGTTGATGGGTGACGAGGGGTTCGTCTCACGGAGAGCCGGGAGCAGAGCCTCGATATGCGCGGGCTTTTTCGTGGCCGACACCAGCTTCAGCACCTGTGTTTGGCAGGTCGTAATGGTTGGGAGGCTCTGCTTCGATATGCTGCCGTGGAAAGCCAAAAGGTCCGCGATTCCAGCAGCGACAGGGTTGGTATCCGCCGGGGTCGCCTTGGTGTTCTTCGTCGCCGCGGTCGGTGGCGGACCGTCCAATCTCCGTTTTAATATACTGAGTTCCTTCAGAGCCTGGTCGTGCATCCCAAGCGCAAGAAGCTTGCCAGCCAGCGCCGACATGCCGTTTTCGAGCTGAAAGTCTGCCTGTCCATCCTGCACAGGCCCCTTGACGGACCGCAGAAATGTGAAGGCAACGCGTGCGCACTCCACCGTCGCCAGGCATCCGATCGAATGTGATGGCGGCACCAGTTTGGTGTTCTTTGCCGTCACGCTCGGGGAAGTCGCAACGCGATTGAGGGTCCTCGGCCGGAGAGGCGACAGAGGAGCCGAGGTAGAGCGCCTCAATGACCGCCTGCTAGCCGATCGCCGAAGGTCCCCATTTCGTATGCAAGGCGTCGGCGGGGGCGGAGGCTTCGCAGCCTCCGCCAGTGACTTGAGCGTCGCGTTGATGACGTGCGTAGCCAGGACTGTCCTCTCCCGCGTTCCCAACAGCTCGTCGCATTGTGCTCCCGCCGCCTTCTGCGTCGCCACAGTCGTCTTCGGCTTCGGAGTGGCAGTCGTCTTCGTCGCTCGGGCTGTTGGTTTCGATCTCGGCGCAGCGGATTCGGACTCGGGGAGCAGCAGCTCCTTGAGCGTCACGACCGTCGCGGGCGAGCAGGTCCATGTTGACGACACGGCGGTCCTGACGGCGTCGGCCTTTGCTTGTAATGAAGCCATGTATGTTATTATGTGCGTGGTGCCTTAATCATACCGTCGCATGAAGAACCCCAAGAAAAAAACGACCGTGTCCAAAATGAAATGCGATACGCCTGTAAGTCGTACACTCTGATGATGAGCAACGTGTGCGTGCAGCAGCAGCCGCAAGGAGGTCGCCATATGCTGTGGGGCTACGAGTAAATATCGGGTGTTGTCTGGGGCAACGGAGAGGCTGTGTGGCCCGTGCGTTGAACAACTTGTTCTAGAATTTGTGCGTTTATTACTCCCAACGGCAACTTGGAACCTAGTAAATCGTCGCCAGCACAAGTCACGATGGCATTACAACGGATTTCTGTTCGAGCGAGCAGCCTCGTGTGGGCATCTGCCGCCGCCGCGCAGCCTCTCGCCCATGCACGAATTGGCGCCCGCTTCTCGAGCACCGCTCCGGCGACCGTCGTCGACACGGGGTTCTGGAAGTCCCTCGTCCCGAAGCCGCTGCGCAAAGAGGAGCGCAAGAACCTCAAGGGAAAATCAAAGGAATGGAACCCGGCGACGTACTTTATCGTCATGTTCCTCTTCATCGGTTCCATGTCGATCCAGATGATTACCTTGCGGAAGCAGACGGACCAGTACGCGCGCCAGTCGGCCGTCCGGATAGGGCTGCTGCGAGAGGTTGTCGAAAGGATCCGGAATGGCGAGGAGGTGGACGTGGAGAAGGCGCTGGGCACCGGCGACCCGCAGCGAGAGGCGGACTGGGAAGAGGGTGAGCTTGTTTGCCAATGCGAGGCAGCGCCGTTGCTGACATGGATTGCATTGCAGTTCTGCAAGCGATTGAACGAGACGAGGCCACACGCAAGCCCCAGAAACAGGAGAAGCTGAAGCGACCAGACTCGCAAGATAAGAAGACGAGCACACCAAAGAGTCATGATGAAGCCACATGGGAGCCCCAACGTCCCAAGGCAAACACGGCCAATCTCGGCGACTTCTTCTAAGGCCAGTCTACATGACGTTGGAGACGTTATGCATACACATGCACTCGTACATTTACACGGGCCTTGAAGGCAACGTGTACTTTAAGACATTTGAGCTCTCTGGCGAGGCCCCGGCAGCAGATGCGCCACCTGATGCCGCTGCAGCGCCTTTTCGCAGCTCAGAGACCAGCGCCGGCAGAAGCTGGTCGGTCGACAACTCCACTCTCACTCCTCGCTCGCCGGCTTGCCGCGGGTCCAAGTCTGCAAAGAGCTGTTCCTCTCCTCTCACTCCACCCATGTTCACGATGGCGATGGGCATGCCCCTGTCCTTGGCCCTCTTGACCAGCCTCCAGGCGGAATACGTGGCGAGCGACGTCCCGACAACGAGCAACCGACCGGCGCCATCAATGGCATCCTCGGCCGCCGTCTTGACGTCAGCGGCGATGCTCTCGCCAAACATGACGACGGCGGGCTTGAGGATACCCGCCGTGCTCGGCAACGTCCAGGCGCCTTGGGAATCGACGCGGACGGCATGCCTGCGGCCGTCAGGTTTCGCTGGGGGATCAGCCAGGCATCGAGGGCAAGCCGGATATCTAAAGGTCGTGTAAGGGGCTTCCGGAAAGTCGACATCTCCGTCGGGGTTTGACGTGAGGCCCCTGAAGGTCCGCTCCGCCGGGTCCTCGGTCTCGAGCGCGCCGGACGCAACGGCGTCGCGCAAGAGATCGGCCCAGCGAGGGTTGAGCCGGGCCAGCTGCTGCTGGAACTCGTCTCGGGGGAACTCGCTGCGGCAGCTGGTGCAGACGGTGGCTCTCAGGTAGCCGTGCAGCTCGAGGGAGGGAATCTGAGGATGAGCCTTGGGATGGAGGGAATCAACATTCTGCGTAATAACAGTGCGGATCAAGCCGAGATCTCCCAAGTCCCCGATGGCGTAGTGGGCGGCGTTGGGGGAGGCCCGGCGAAGAGCGGCCCAGCCGAGGAAGCTCCTGGCCCAATACCTCTGGCGCGCCTCATGGCTCGTGAGGAACTCGTAGTGGTAGACGGGGCGGTAGGTCTTGTTGACCCTGTACGTGCCGTTGGGGCCGCGGTAGTCTGCGAGCCCAGAGGCGACGGAGAGCCCAGCGCCGGTGAGGATGACGGCCGACGCCGGGAGGCCGCGGGGGGGCGGGGGGGCGAAGAAGCGCTCGAGCGCGGCGAGGGCGCCGGGGAGGGAGCGGGCAGAGGCCGGGGCGACGGCGGGCGGCGCAAGGATGTCCGTGTAGGGGATGCGCAGGAGAGGCTTGCGCATCGGAGCGGCGACGGCGCAGGGGGACGCCGAGTCGACAGCGACGGAGGCAGACGGGAGCGGCGACGGAGATGCGATGTCGGGGGAGTGGAGCTGACAAAGCCCCACGGTAGGTGGTGATGCAAGGAACCTGTCAAGCGGCGGCGCGGCGGCGGGGAATGGCTCAATGCACTGGTCAACGGTCAGTTGCTGGCGGAGCTTGCACAGGCTGGACGGAACGCAACGGAACCGAGCTGGCGGCGACGGCGACAGAAGCGCGGCCGGCATCGTCGCAGAAACAAACCACCCGCGGCCACCGACCGACCGGCCGCTCCGTGCTCCCGCATCGCCACCGCCATCCGCCGCCCGCCGACGACGGCCCGCCGACGACCAGCACGACGCACGACACGAGCAATACATGTCTCCCCGGGGCCGGCGCTCCACGGGCCTGGCCGTGCGGTGCGTGTCCGGGGCGACGCCGGCGGCCGCTGCCACGCGCGGCGCCGCCGCCCGGCGAGGGCCAGGAGGACGACCCCATGGCCAGGCGGCACGCTGCCCTGTCGTGCCCATGAGGACAGCTCACCACCAAACACCGCCAGCTGCGTCAGCGGCAGCGTCATCCAAGTTATCTCTCCGCCTGCACCAGACATTAGGGTTCTCGTCGTGCTCCGCCTCGTGCTCCGCCCCAGCACCTGTGCCCCCGTCCGCGTCCGCGCCGTCGTCCTCGTCGTCGTCCTCGTCGTCGTCCTCGCCGTCCTCGCCGTCCTCGCCGTCCTCGCCGTCCCCCCGTTCCGCATCCTCTCCCTGCCATTCCTCGCCCCTGCTGGCGCCGCACCTCTTCGTCCACCACCACCACCACCACCCCGACTCCGCCATCGCCGCCGCCCGCTCCGTCCTGGTGCACCTCGTCCCCGTCCGTGGCCGAATCTGCTCACTGCCAGTTATCATGGGCTCCGCCTTGCAGCAGACACGCGACCACGGCGGCCACGGCCACGGCCACGGTCACCACCACCACCACGACAATTCATACCTCATCTCGGCCAACAAAAACGACTCGGGCGTGCGGATAACGCGCATTGGCCTCATGTCCAACCTCTGCATGGCAATTGCCAAGTTCATCGGCGGCTGGGCCTTCAACTCCAAGTCGATGACGGCCGACGCGTGGCACAGCATTGCCGACCTGGCGTCGGACGTGCTGACGCTCGCCACCGTCTCGTGGAGCCTCAAGCCGCCCTCGGACCGCTTCCCCATGGGCTTCGGCAAGGTCGAGAGCCTGGGCTCGCTGGGCGTGTCGGGCATGCTGCTCATCGGCGGCTTCTACATGGGCTGGGAGAGCGCAATCAGCTTGTACGGGCACTTCAACCCAGAGGCGGCGCACGAGATCCTGGAGCACGTCGGCCACGGCCACGGCCACGGCCACTCGCACAGCGCGGCGAGCCTGGGCATCCCGAGCATCCACGCCGTGTGGCTGGCCGCGGGCACCATCCTGATTAAAGAATGGCTATACCATGCCAGTGAGTCGAACCCCTCCCTCGACGACCATCCGTCGTCGACTCGAATCACGCTGACCAGGCTTCGTCGCGCAGCCATGAAGGTTGCGCGGGAACGCAAGTCGTCCATCTTGGCATCCAACGCCGTCCACCACCGCGTCGACAGCCTGACGGGCATCGTCACGCTGACGGCGATTCTGGGCGCCAACATCTTGGAAAACGCCGCCTGGCTCGACCCCGTCGGCGGGCTGCTCATCTCCATCATGGTCATCAACGCCGGCTTCGAGAACACAAAGTCGTCGCTGTACGAGCTCGCCGACCAGAGCATCGACGACGAGGTCAAGGGCTTGGTGCGGAAACAGACACACCGGGCGCTGGCCAACGTCACCAAGGGCCACGAGGCCGAACTGCGCGACGTCAGCGGCATCAAGTCCGGGCAGAACTACCTCGTCGACCTGGAGGTGGCGGTGCCGGGCCCGTGGACGGTCGACGACGCCAAGGGGCTCGAGGACGCGGTGCGGACGCAGGTGGGCGGCAAGGTCCGCGGCGTTCGGCGGGTCCGCGTGCGCTTCGTCTCGGGGCAAGGCTCTGACAACGGGCCCTTTGACGAGTTCATCCCCGGATCGGTGCAGGTGGAGGCGGACCCGGAGCCGCAGGATAATGGGAATGGAAATGAGAACGGCGGCGCCGACGGCAAGACGTCCAACGGGCACGACGAGCACAAGCATAGACATTAGAAGCACCTTGCACGTGGCACGCCACCTCTGTGCCGTACCGAGACACGACGAGTGAATTGGCTCTTGAGGCATACATGCTGATGAGATGCCCGCAAGACTGCTCAGAGTCCGGGTTCGTAGCGAAGCACGGCGCCGGCGCCGCATCAGAGCCAGCTGTGGTGTCACACCCGGGCGCCGGGGATCGGCCCTGACGATGGTCGTTGGATGGCTTGCCCCTCCGTCTCTTGGACGTACGGATGACGACTGCGTGTTCTCACAGCCCC
>NRSZ01000464.1:9702-25045 GCA_002901185.1 Tolypocladium capitatum | reverse complement strand
CCTCTCGGTTGGGGGGTGGAGGGGGAGTATGGAGGACGCGTTGACGAAGTTGGGGGTATGAATAACCAGCTCTCGCAGTGAGTTTATGTGAGCTTGAGCCAGTTGCCTGTGCATACCATAGTGTTGGTCTCAGACCAAGCTGTGTCTGCTCACGAGAGGATGCTCTCGCAGGTGGTGCAACAGCCGTCGTCTCGAGTACACGAGCGTATACTTTTAATGGATACCAACATCTGACCCCTAGTATCATGAACAGTAAGCATATGTGTATGTTTGTCGCGAGGAGTTAGGATGGGACGGTGGATGATGCGGAGACGCCGAGACCGTTGTTTTCGATGACGAGTGTTGGGAAGAGACAATGAGGAGGCACTTGGGGTTCTCAAACGTGGCTTACAGTGAGTCTGGACCGAGTCCCCAAGTTGGCTTCTTCCATCCATCCCCCGGCTCATGAATATATCCCGGCAGCTCACGCCAGTCTACATAGACCGAGCCCTGTAAGCCTAGGAGGAGGAGACTAATAGTCGTCATCCCCCCCATACGTATCCTCATACTCCTCATAGTACTCCTCCCGCGCCTCCTCCAGCTCCTCCTCCTCGCTGCTGTTCGCATCCAAGTCCGCCGCGGCCGCCAGGGCGTCCTCGTACCGCGCGCGCGCCTCCTGCACGGCCTCCCGGTCGCTCGACGACACAGAGCTGCTGTCGGAATCCGTAGCCGACAGCATAGGCGGCGGCGCGGGCTGGTGGCGGCGCTCCTCGTCGCTCAGGGCGTGGTGGAGGAGGGCGCCGCCGATGGCTCCGACCGCGAGGCCGCCTGTCGCGCCGAGGAGAACGCCGCCCTTGCCGCCGCCCGTCTTCTGCTTGTTGACTTCGTAGCCTTGGCCGTAGGCGCGGCGGTCGTCGCCGGGACGAGAGCCCCTGGGCGGCGGCGGCGGGTCATAGCCTGGGGCCTCCCACTGCGTCTGCCCGGTTGCCTCCTCCACGTAGTACCAGCGCTGGTGCTGCTGGTCGAAGAGGGGCGTCCAACCCCGGGGCAGAGGGGGCTTGTCTGACGGGGGCTGGTAGGCGGGCGTTGGCGGAGAGGCATAGTACTGCGCTGGGCGAGGCCCATCCTGGCCTGGCCCATGGTAGCCGTAGACTCGCTGGCCTGGTTCAGCGTCAGTGGAGCGAAGCGGCGTAGGCAGCGAGGTAGCGTACCTACCTTGCTGCGGCTCGTCCCTTTTGCCGTCACGGATGCCCGGGCTGTCGAGTCCTTGGGTGATGTTCTCGAAGAAGGACATTGCGAGGTGTCTGGAGACGACGATATCTCGCCCGCGTGTTGATCGAAGGCAACGGAGCAGTCGGAGACGCTGGGGCCAAGCGATGACCCCGGGTTATCAAGAAACCCAGCGAAGGGATGCTCCCGCGCCACAGTCGTGCCATGAACGAGCACGAGGGAAGCACGAACGGCCCCCGACGAAGTGAGGTGGTGACTGGTGAGGCAGCCCACGCGGGCCGGTGGTGTGACCAGACGGCCAGGCTGCGGCCCGCGCCGACGGCGCCGCTGGGGGCTTCACAGGCGCTGGAGCAGTACCCGTGACATATCCGTGGTGTGTTGCAGCACTGCCGGTGCACAGCCGCATCACGTCTGCTCGGCTGCGTTGTTTGGGCGCCAGCGTGGCGCCGCTGGTTGTCTCCATGAACAGCTGAAGCGCGCGTCCTGTCATGCGCTGGGAAGCTGGTGGGTGATGCTGAGGTGGGGTCTGGTTCATGCACCAATCACAGCTCACGCATAGACACGTCATTCACGACTCACTCACTCACTCACCACTCACCACTCACCACTCACCACTCCCTTCCCCCCTGCTCATCGATGAGCTAGCACCCCGTCGATGAGCTAGCTGCCCCATTCCTGCCGTGCACCAAGCCCGAGTCAGCCCAACTGACGACCCGTCGCGCCATCCCTGGCCGCGCCAACCAGCTCACGTCAATCATCGTCAGCGCCCGCCAGCCGATCCTCCATCTCCATCTCGCATCGCCTGCGTCTGTCCCCGAGAGACGACGCTGACGTCACCCGGGCTCGTCCATCTCCCGCAGCCATGTCTGGATACCCCGGCCAGGGCCAATACGGCGCCGCGAATCACTACCCCGGCAACGCGGGCTTCTCCAACGGTGGTCCCGGGCCCGGTTACGGCTACGGCAACTACGGCGGCGGCCCGTCTGGCCCTCCCGGTCCGCCTCCCCCGGGCTACGGCAGCTACGGCCCTCCCCCGGGTGGTAACTATGGTCCTCCTCAGAGCAGCCCTCCTCCCGGCGGCTATGGCCCTCCTCCTGGCAACTACGGGCCCCCACAGGGTGGCAATTATGGCCCTCCCCAAGGCGGCAACTATGGTCCTCCCCAGGGAAGCCCTCCTCCCAGCAGCTATGGCCCTCCTCACGGCGGTAACTATGGTCCTCCCCAGAGCGGCCCCCCTCCCGGCTACGGAAACTACGGGTCTCCGCCCCCCGGCCCGCCGAGCTGGGGGCCCGGAGGCACTCCCGGCGCCTACAACCAGCACCCGCGTCCTCCGCACCCGCCGCCTCCGCACCCGCCGCCTCCCGGCCTGGATGCGTACGGCTACCCCGTGCAGGGCGGCGGCTACGGCTACAACGCCCGAGCCGGACCGCCGCCGCTGCCCATGGCTCCTCAGCATTTCGGCCAGGGAGCTCCCCAGGACTACATGTTCCAGTACTCCAACTGTAGCGGGAAGCGCAAGGCGCTGCTCATCGGCATCAACTACTTTAACCAGAAGGGACAGCTGCGCGGGTGCATCAACGACGTTACGAACGTGTCCATGTTCCTGAGCGAGTACTACAACTACAAGCGGGAGGACATGGTCATCCTCACCGACAACCAGGCCAACCCGGTGATGCAGCCGACCAGGGCAAACATGATCCGCGCCATGGAGTGGCTGGTCAAGGACGCGCAGCCCAACGACGCCCTGTTCCTGCACTACTCCGGTAGGCACTCTGCGACGCTGTACCGCTGACCTTGGCATGAGCGCACGCTGACGCATCTACAGGCCACGGCGGCCAGACCGAGGATCTCGACGGCGACGAGGACGACGGCTTCGATGAAGTCATCTACCCCGTCGACTTCGAGAAGGCCGGCCACATCGTCGATGACGAGATCCACTGGCGCGTCGTCAGGCCACTCAAACCCGGCGTCCGCCTGACGGCCATCTTCGACTCGTGCCACTCGGCGACGGCCATGGACCTGCCCTACATCTACTCCACCAAGGGCATCCTCAAGGAGCCCAACCTGGCCAAGGAGGCCGGGCAGGGCCTGCTCAGCGCCCTGGGGTCCTACGCCAAGGGCGACCTCGGCGGCGTGGCGAGCACCATCTTCGGCTTGGCCGAGAAGGCGTACAGGGGCGACGAAGCGCACAACATAACCATATCCACGCGCACATCGCCGGCGGACGTCATCATGTGGTCGGGCAGCAAGGACGACCAGACTTCGTGAGTCCCAACATGCATGCGCGGAGCGTAGGACGCTCACGGGTGACGTGTGACTGACTGACGATGCGTAGGGCTGACGCGGTGATTGGGACCGAGGCGACTGGCGCCATGTCCTGGGCTTTCATCGCGGCCATCAAGCAGAACCCCAGGCAGAGCTACGTCCAGCTGCTCAATAGCATCCGCGATTTACTTGCCACAAAGGATTACTCGCAGAAACCGCAGCTGTCGTGCAGCCACCCGCTTGGTGAGTCCTGCGTCATTCACACCATCAGCCTCGTTGCATTTCTGACAATCGCCGTAGATACGAACCTGCTTTTCGTCATGTGAAACTGGTCGTGGGGAAAAAGGACGCTGTTACGAGTTTGTCATGCTTTATGGTGAATGAAATAGATGGGTTAGCTCAATGGATGTCGCTTCCTAAACATGGAGCTACCGCGTTGATGCTGTAGATTATGTTCGTCTCATCGTCCCAGACACTATCCCATCTATGTCTCGATGGACTGCCACTCGCAGACACTTCTCCCTCCTCGGCCAGTACCCAGCCACCACTGCTCGGACCATGAATGGAAACAATGACCTTGCCGTGACGACTCCCGCCGTATTTACAATATTGTTGCGCTGGAACTCGTCCAACTCATGCCACATCTCCGGCGTCCCCAGCTACAATGCTCGAGGACGGCTGCGTACAGAACAACCATGTTTCCATCCTCGATCTTGACTGCTATCCAAATGGCCCCGTCAGCTCTCAAGCGTCTGGCCTGTTCAGCATAACGCATGCCGATTCTACTTGGTTGTCCTTGGTGTGCACCCGTCAACGCCACATGTGATGTCCCCCGGAGGCAGCCCGGACAAATATTCGACCGCTCGTGACCCTGCCTCGGATCGGATGACCGTCATATGAACGTCCGGCATTGGGCCTTTTGACACTGCGCTTTGAAGTCTCATCTGACTATTGAGCCTCGGCGCTGCGAGTGGAACGGCGATAGGCTACCTCATCCTACCAATCTAAAGCCACAATACTTGATCTACCTTCCAAGACACGGGTTCGTAAATCGGGAACTGCAGATTTTATGTGATCTCATTCCCGCCGTGATTCTAGGACACCATTCCCCGGTCTCGCTTGTACTCTCAGTGTTGACACAGCCAGGCGGATGGACATATGCCCCCTTGACTTGGTCGCCCACGTGCAAGGCGCGCCTACGCTCGATGTCCGCTAGTCATCCAGCGAGGCTCCGAAGCGTGACGATGAATATAGTTTACAGTCTATACGGTGCTGTTTTGAGGGATTAAATGGTCTCTGCGTACAGCTGGGAAGTTGGCCGATCTTTAGACCAAGTAGCCCACTCCTGCGCATCGATCCGAGACCACAGTACTGCTTGCGGGACTCCCTCTCATATAACGGAAGCCAGACATGGAGGGATCGTTGTCAAATCACAGCCACGTCAAATTCCATAACTCAAGGGCTGCATTGATGACTCGGAATCGTCACATTGATGACAAGGGCCTCAATTGAAGCCACAACGCCGCACAAGAAAGTTGACGCCCCAACGTCCAAAGACCGTAGACCGTCTAATCGCGCATCACCAGCTCTACCGCATATAGATAAAAGAAAATCAATTCCTCGTTCAATTAACTAGAAATGAAGAGTCTTTATACAAGTCAATTGCCTCACCCGTCTTGGTTTGTGAGAACGGTTCTCAACCCAAAAACACGGAACTAGGTCGGCGTCCCCGTTTAAACCAAGAGCAAGGCCGTGTCAATAAGAGTACTTGGATTGCGTGGGATCCCACCCAAAGATCGCCATCAGAAGTGATTGAGTACCGTCCAATGACAGAAGATCCGGTAACTATTGAGGACTATATACATTGCCGCGCGGCACCGCCATAAACCGGCTCTCCAGTCATGTTGCCGTTATTGAACCGACTGCATCGTAATTCGGTGGCGCTGGTAAGGTCGGCAGTCCAGCTCGGGTTCATTTGGGCTTACGTATCCCCACGCAGGCGTAGTAACCCGGCAACAGGTTCGAACAATCCTTGAAAGCTGGGTTGAACGAGACCAAGTCGGATACTTCAAGGCCATATTGGTTCGCGATATCTATGCAGGTCAAGCCCTTCGTGACAAGGCTGAAGACTTTGCAGCCCTTGACCATGCCATCCTGGACAGGCGTCGGCGTGGCCACCGGAGGGCCACAGGTCGAGGTGCTGACCGTGGTGGTGGTTGAAGTGGTGGATGAGGTCGTAGTCGTCGTACTGGTGGTGCAGTTCTTTTCGCAGACACCGATACAGTATGACTGCTTCTTGTTGTACGGCTCACACGTATCCTTGTCCAGCGATGGATTCTGTGGTGTTATTAGCCCTCGGTACATATCTCACCGGTTCTTTGCCGGAAGCATGGCGTCGCAACCGAGAGGTGCCACTTACCCAGGCCAGATACTGCTCACGAGTGATCTCCATCACAGCCGGGATGGCCATACACGGGATGCGTCCGTCGTTGTCATACCACCTGTTGCAATTCTTCGGAGTCTTGGGATCATAGCTATACGAGGGCATCGACCCAGCGTGGACACCGGCGGCCATGAAAACCGTGACGGCACAGCTGACGACAGAAGCACGCATGTTGGGCTGGCTGGCGAGACGTATTGGGAAGTGGAGTGAGCGGGCAAGAAGGTTCTTGCTTGCAGGCGTTGAAGGGTAGTGGGCAGGCTGTGGCGTTCGTATATAGGAGACTGCGTCACAATTCGTAAGGGAGGTGAAGACAGAGAGACGCTGGCGGAGCGAGGCCGAAATGAGATAGCCCCCACTTTCAAACTAGGATATTCCAGAAGTCATGTTAGTCCAGGCCGAGGGACAATGGGACCGCCATTGTTACGAGAACGTACTTCGCATGTTAGATGACTTGAATACAATTTCGATTGACCGCTGCCCGCCTCGACCACCTCGGAGTTGCTCTGACCAACGTCGCACGCAAAAGGGCGGCGGTTGAGAGGACGAAATTAGCACGTTGCGTCAACCGAAGTGCAGAATTGGGCCGTGTGTCGCAGATAGTACTCGTATTACGTGTTGGTAAATGGGGGAGTGCGCAGGTTCGGGTGCACGACCAGCAGGCTCATTGAAGCCCTACGACATGGCCTATCTGCGCGCCGATGCTACACGTGGGATATTCAGTGGTGTCGATGACCCGAGACCATGCCAGCCACCGAAGATGGGGTTTCTCCTCTGTTGGTTGTGGCATATAACCCGTCCTCTGTGGACGGAGTTCGGCCCGTCAAGGAGAAGGCGGCTTCGCGAGTGGCCACTCACGGGCAAGTGCGACTCGGAGCCGAACGGGGCGACCCGAACTGTCGGGACGCTAGCCGGGGCCAGCGGCATTTTCATGACTCCAGCAAACCGCTCTCTGTCGGAATCCGGCAGACACACGCTGCGAGAACCAATCGGCGAAGCGCCCAGGGAACGTGGTAGCGCCATTGCCGCCGAGGTTAGCCGCAACTGCACCGGACCCCTGTTTCGACCGAGGCAGCAGGATACTTATGCGGGCGACTTGATTTTGCCGGATACAGACGCAGTGCTGTCAACAATATGTTGGCAAACCCGAGGGGCTATTGACAGTGCTTCCACCGCCGTCGACACATCGGTCTGTGCAGAAAACACGCCCCTCTGCCATCGGCCTCTGCATCTACTTGCGACCTACGCCGAGATGGAGTCGTCTCCGGTGCTGTACGCACCTGGCACTGTTGGTTATTCTTCCAGCAAATCCACTGCCATAGACAATAGGCTGCTCGGGCGGAGTCGGGCCCAAGGTAGGCGGGTATTGACTTGAGTATCCATCTCATTCAGCCCGAGGGCCAACGCGAAGCGAGCCGTCTCGACTTCGGCAGGCCGGGCAGATATGTAGCACATAGTTGTGGCACATATTAAGCCATCCTGCCATCCTCGGCAAGCCAGCTGGTCCCTCTCATGCCAATGCACCTTGGTCAAGAACAGCCGTCCTGTTAGACTTCAGGCACCACGGGACATCATGTTCGCCAACCCGACCCTAGCGGCGGCTGCCCTCAGCTTCGTGTTTGGAGGTGCCCTGGCCGTTGACACGGCTCACTTCCGCGCCGCCGGTCTCTATGAGTGCCCGGAGCTATGTTCCGCTGCGGGGACCCATCCCGGTAACTGGACGCGATTCGCCAGCAACGAGGACCTCAACTGGTGCAAGACGGACACCATGCTGCTCAGCCTGCCGGTGCACATGCCGCTCTCCAACGCCAGCACCGACTCCGTCTTCTATGCCTGTCTGTCTTCGCGCGGCGACCAAGTCCGCGCCCGCGTGCAAGATCTACAGAGGAGAACGCTCGAGAGCTCCCACCTATACGTACGGTCGGAAGTCGGCTTCCTGCAGTCTTCGGCCAAAAACAAGCTCCACGGCTTCGCCAACGATGCATCCGCCGCAATCAAGGAGCTGCAGGCCAAGTACCTCGACGTGCCCAACACGGACACCAACCAGACCGTCTACTTTGCAAAGCACGGCGACTCCGTCGTCGGGGTCTACGTCGGCGGCGATGTGCACAAGCAGAGCATTGCCGCCACGCTGATGCAAAAGCTTGACGACTACATTGCCTCCGGCTCCGCATCGGATCTGGCCCAAACCGCCCTCTTCCAGCTGTGCGGCGACGGGCTCAACGCCGACTCCGTTGCAGGTGTCGTGGCCGACGGACGCGGCGGGCTCGACTCTGTGTTTGCGGTGCAGCAGTTCGTCAAGACGTGGGCGGACAGCCACTGCGTCACGGAGGTGGATGGCTCCAGCAAGACTGAGACGATGGACATCGCGTATGTCTCCGTCGACGCCCTCCCCGGACAGAACGGCACGGCCTCCAGCAGAAACAGCACGGCCTCCAGCAGCAACAGCACGGCCTCCAGCAGAAACAGCACCACCAGCCTAAGGAGACGCTCGGATTCGTTTTCAACCATCAATCCCCAGGCCAATGGTGCGTGGCTGGAACGCCGGGGCAATTGCAAGGTGACACAAGTCGTCGCCGGTGATGGTTGCGGTTCGCTAGCGAAGAAATGCAATATCTCACCCGCCGCGTTTACCAAGTTACACAAAGATCCCAAGTTCTGCTCCAAACTTACGCCCGGGCAGTGGGTCTGCTGTTCTTCCGGCAACCTGCCGGACATGCGGCCGAAGAAGAACTCGGACGGGTCTTGCTTCAGGTACACCGTGTCCGTGGGAGACTCCTGCGCCAAGATCGCGGCGGCACACAGCCTCAAGGCCGTCGACATCGAGAAGCTGAACACCAAGACATGGGGCTTCGCCGGGTGCAAAAGCCTGTGGCCAAACATGTTCATCTGCCTGAGCGCCGGCGACCCGCCAATGCCGGCCACCGTCGCCAACGCCAAGTGCGGCCCCCAGGTTGTCGGCACGCCGAAGCCTCCCAAAGGCAAGAAGTTGGAGGATTTGAACCCGTGTCCGCTGAAGGCCTGCTGCAACGTCTGGGGCCAGTGCGGCACCACCCAAGAATTCTGCATCAAGGCCTCTCTCGGCCCGCCGGGCACCTCCAAGCCCGGCAAGAACGGGTGCATCTCCAGCTGCGGCATGGACATCGTCAACAACGACGTGGGCCCTTCCAAGCAAATTACGCTCGCCTACTTCGAGGCCTGGAACAGCCAGCGCAAGTGCCTGCACATGGACGTCACGCAGATGAGCAAATCCATCTCGCACGTGCACTTCGCCTTCGTCGACGTGACGGCCGGCTTCGTCGTCTCGACCGCCCAGGTCCAGGAGCAGTGGGACCGGTTCAAGGGCATGTCAGGCCACCACAAGGTCGCGGCCTTTGGTGGCTGGGCGGCGTCGACGGAGCCGACGAGCTACTGGATCTTCCGCGAGGGCGTGAAGCCCGGGAACCGTGAGATCCTGGCGACGAACTTGGCCAACTTCATTAAGTAAGCTCGTATCGCTCCGGGGTGATGCGAGGAGGCCGGTTTGAAGGCTCGAGCTGACGCGATAACAGGGCCAACAACATGGACGGCATCGATCTCGACTGGGGTAAGTTGCTTGTCGATGAAGGTCCTAATTCCCTGCTTGAATATAGAGAGGCTGACTCCAACCAGAGTACCCTGGCGCCCAAGACATCCCAGGAATCCCAGCGGCCTCTCACTTTGATGGAGCGGGCTACGTCGAGCTCCTGAAGCTCCTCCGCGCAAAGCTGGGCAAGGATAAGACCATCTCCATCGCAGCACCCGGTATGCCTCGATCTCCGTGAACCGGACCACACTCTCTCTGACCGAGCGCTTTAGCATCGTATTGGTATCTCCAAAACTTCCCCATCGAGGAAATGTCGAAGATCGTCGACTACATCGTCTACATGACATACGATCTGCATGGCCAGTGGGACTACGGCTCGAAGTGGTCCCAGCCGGGTTGCGGCGGCCTGAGCTGCCTGCGCTCGCACGTCAACATTACCGAGACGTTCAACTCGCTCTCCATGATCACCAAGGCGGGCGTGCCCTCCAACAAGATCGTCGTGGGCGTGTCCTCATACGGCCGGTCCTTCGAGATGACGAAAGCCGGCTGCACGGGTCCCCAGTGCGGCTTCACCGGGCCGAAGTCGACGGCCAAGAAGGGCCGCTGCACCGACACGAACGGGTACATCTCCAACGCCGAGATCACCGAGATCATCATCTCGGGCAAGCCGGGCGGCAAGCGCGCCGGCGTCGTCCAGCAGTTCACCGACGAGTCCAATACGCAGATCCTCGTGTACGACGACACGCAGTGGGTCGCGTACATGAACGACGCCAACAAGGAGAGCCGCAAGGCCAAGTGGGCGTTCCTCAACTTCGCCGGCACCACGGACTGGGCAGCCGACCTGGCCACGTTCACGCCGGGCGACAACAATCCCATGTGCTGGCGCAGCAAGACCTGCGACGACTCCGGCGCAAACTCGACGAGCGTGAACAGCAGCTGGCGGTGGCACGAGCTGTGCTCCGACGAGGCCTGGAACGCGGCCATAAACTACTATAAGAAGCGCAAGGACTCGGATAGTCAGGGCTTTCCGAGAATCATCAGCAACTTCTTCCACGGCCCCCCAAGCATGGACTGCGACATCCTGGCCGAACAGAACGGGTGCCGCAGCTTCTCTAGTTGCATACAGGGGAAAGACACGGGCCCAGCCGCGACCTTCATCCTCGACGGCTTCGTTTCCCTCAGCAACACGCTCCTCGACATGTACGATGGCGTCGAAGACGCCCAACAGGCTCTCGAGGTCAACGGCGTTCTCGACAGTTTCGTCAAGACCTTTGCACCGGACCCCAAAGAGTCCATTGCCCTGAATATCATCTTGGACATTGTCAGCTTTGGCCTATCGGCTGCCACGGGTCCTTTCTTCAACAACTTCTTGCGAAACACCCCTTGGGGGAAAGCTAACAAGGACTCGGGCGACAACATCAAGGACACGCTCAGAGCCGTCATCGGCTTTTCCTTTACGACGGCCAAGGACGACCTGAAACCGAAACCCGCGAGTGACGCGGCCATGAGCGCCCAGCTCGCCGTCATAGTCCGAGAATACAAGAAGGGCCTCACCGCGGTGTCGTCGAAGGCCTTCAGCGGCTCCGACCAAGGCATCTCGATGCTCCACAAGATCATTGGCGACGGCAAGTTGATGGATGCGAAGCCGAGTGGCAAGCTGGACCTAGAAGACCGATTGACGAAGCTTTTTTACGCGATGCTCATCCCGTTCCTCTGGCGGCAGAAAGGCTGGAACCCGGTCCTCGTGGATACAGGAACAGATTGCAATAGTAAGGAGAAGGTCGACCTCCTCCCAAACCAGGACGATGGCAAGGTCTGCGTCAGCGGCCGGCGGTATTACCTTGTTCGGCCCACTGACGACGACGCCGAGTACTGCTCGAGCCCGAGCGCGCAGCATTGGGGCATGGGGTGCCGCTGGAGCAACGTGGAGACCTTGAACGGCTTCAGCAAGCTCAAAGGCGGCGTCTGGGCGGACCTACGAAAGGAGGACTTGGCAGCTAGGTGTGTTTGACCCCTCGTATCCCCCCTGACAACTGCGCCGCCGTGTGGACGGAGGTAGGCCGTGCCGTTTCCGACGGTGGCTAACCAAGCCGTTCTCTGGGCAGCATCGTGAATCGCAGGAAAGTCGGCTGGGGCAACCCGAGCACCCCGTCGCAGTGGCCTAATTTCGCCGACGGCAATGATTTCGACAGGATGTGGGACTGGATCAAACTAGACAACATGATCCAGAGCCCCGGCCTCATCGACATCCCCATTTGCACAATGGCCGAGGTCAAGGAGAACTGGAAGTCGACCAAGAAAGACTACTACTCCTGGCCATGCGACAGGTGATCTCGACCCAATGTAGCTGCCCACTGAATGAGGGGAGGGGGGCACTGTGGATGCGGAGTTGGCCGGCGCTGGCGCGGCCGGCCTTGTTGATAGCTTGATGTTCGATCTTCATGATGTGTATAATTGGAATCTGCGCTGATAGGAGCGACCTGTGAAACCCCAGTACGAGACGCTCAGTCCTCAAGAGTCAGTTTAGACCTCAAATATCATGACATGATTAATATTACTCAACCTCACTTGAGCTTCAGCACGGCCTTGCCAAAATTATTGCCCTTGAGCATGCCCACGAAGCCCTCGGCGGCGTTGTCTATGCCCTCGGTAACGTCCAGCTTGGCCTTGACGCTGCCGTCCGCCAGCCACCCCGCCAGCTTCTCCTGATGCTCCTCGTGGTGGGCCGGCCCGAACCCGGGGTTGGTGACGATGAAGCCCTGCATCGTGATCTGCCTGGGAACGATGTACAAGACGTTCTTGATGCCCTGCCTCTGCTCCACCGGCAGGTTGTAGCCGCTGATCTACAGGGCTCGTCAGTACACGTACCGCCGTGCGTGTTCGCGACTTACCATTCCGCAGGTTGGGATCCTCCCGCCCTCCTTCATGTGCTCCAGTGCAGCCTCAAGGTGGTCCCCGCCGACGTTCTCAAAGTAAATATCAATGCCGTCGGGCGCCAGCCTGCGCAGCGCATCTGTCGGCTTCTCCTTCTTATAGTTGAAGCCGCCGTCGAAGCCGAGCTCCTCGGTGATGAAGTCGAGCTTCTCGTCGGACCCGACGGATCCGATGACCGTGAGGCCCTCCCGCTTGGCGACCTGACCGACGACCTGGCCAACCGCGCCTGCGGCCGAGCTGACGAAGAGGGTTTCGCCCTTCCTGGGCTGGCCGATCTTGTACAAGCCGGACCATGCGGTGAGGCCCGGCATGCCCAGCGGTCCCAGGAAGATTCCGATATCGAGGCCGTGGGGGTTGCTGATCTTGGTGGCCATCTGCGCCGCCGGGTCCTCCACGCGGGCGTATTCGGCAATGGGGGTTTCCGCCTTGACTAAATCGCCCTCCCGGAACCCTGGGCTGTCGCTCTTGAGGACCTTGGAAATGGTGGTGTTGGCAATGGGCTGTCCTGGCTCAAAGGCTGGGCTGTAGGACCGGATGCTGGGGTCGCGCATCTTGCCGCGCAGGAACGGGTCGAATGAGGCATAAAGGACCTCGAGGATGAGGCCGCCCTTGGGTGGCATGTCGAGGTCCGTCTCGCGGCTCTCGATTGCCAGATGCTCGCCGGGCACGGGGATGCCCGTGGGGACCTTGTTGAAGATGAGGGTCTTGTTGGGTGCCATTGTTTGATTGATGCTGGATGAATGATGCGGAACTTGCAATAGATTCCATCCCTCTAGTTGCGAACGAGGCGCTCATTTATTCGCTCTGCTGTTGGTCAATGCGGCCTGCATGTTCTCTGACTGCAGCCAACAGTATTTGGATTTATAATTCACTTCTCCATGATTCGATTGATGGCTTTGTCGGAGTCATGTTTGCGGGGTAGTTCAGTTACGCCGTTTATCAGAGGATCCCATTCTATTCCTTATATTTCAAGTAGACCTGTTATGGCACACGAGGCAAATTGGCCCTATCGGCTGCCACAGAACATGACGGTAAGCAACCGCAGTTGTTGCCATGCTTCTGAAGTTCTGCTATATTAATCTCAAAAAGAAGTTGGTGTATGATACATATTATGGAAATGTTAGATTCGAGTGCTGGCATCGACGACTTCCACACCCGCACGACACACGATATCGCCTTGCCCACAGTCGCCGGGGTTAACCTGGATCCTGACAAGAGGCTGCGGCACTGACCGCGTATTTTGGAACTTGGCAAGGTTGAGAGGTCTCCCGAAATCGCAAGAATTTTAACTAGAAGTGAGAATATACGCAAAATGATTCCAAAGAGTCCACAGCTCGCCATCTACCAACTGTCACCCTCCAGGTTAAGACGCCGAGACCTTGAATATCTTCCACGTCGCACCCAACTCCCACTGACGGTCACCGTGACAGATTTCCCAGCTTCACCGTCTGCACGGCGCGGCAGACGCGTCTAGGAAGCTTGAGAGGAACAGTCGAGTCAGACGAGACATGTGGGGGACATACCGGTCAGGAGTGCGTCACGCGGATGGCATAAAAACGCGTCTCCGTGGGGTCGTTGCCCTGGTTGTAGTTGCCGGCCTTGAAGTAGCTATTGGGTCCGTCGAGGTCGAACGTGGTCAGCTGCTTGGCGGCCTTGCCGTTGATGCTGACGGACAGCTTGTTGCCTTCGTAGCGGATCTCGTAGGTGAAGCGCTGGCCCTTGGGGACGTGGTCGACATCGAAGAGCTGCTGGGTGCAGGTGCGGCATTTTTGCACGCCCATCTTGAGGTCGCCGTTGGAGTTGTGGTACAGTTCCGCGACGGGCTTGTGCGAGATGGAGTCGTCGATGTGGATCTGGCCGATGCAGATCCCGCCGTCGTTTTTGGTGACGACCAGGTCGCCGAACAGGCGATTAACGGGGGCAAACGGACTCCAGCTCGAGGGGCTGTTCTCGCGCAGCTCGGTGCGGCAGTGGATGCTGTCGGGAGTGGTGACGCACTTGGACGTCGATGGTGAGCCGGGGACCTTCATCACGAGAGTGCCGTCGCTGTCGGAGGTGTAGAAGTAGTCCTTGTTGGTGTAGCCGTTGCACCCTTGGAGTTCACGGCTGGGGATTTCCTGGGGGCGGCCCTTTCCGATGGGCAGCTGTAGGTTCCACTTGGAAAGGTCAAAGTTGCCGCCAGGGTGGCACTTTGGGTTGAGGGCGGCAGAGATGGGCAGGCTCTGGAGGAGGAGGACCGACAGTGTAGCCAAGCCGCCGGCACTGGACGATGGGAAGAGGGTGCTGAGGTGCATGATGTATGAGAGAGATATGTTGAAGGTAGGCTGGGATGACAGAACAATCGGCAACGGCGGCTGGAATTGCTGGTGATGAAGGTGCCAAGGGAGGTCATGACTCCGGGGCTGCGGATGCTTTAAATGCATGTAAATGGACTCACTCCGGCCTCAAGGAAGCTCAGGCCGTTCAAGCTTCCAGCTCCAGATCTCACGTCAGCTCTCAGTTGACAAACAAATCCTCCAATCCCAGCTTCCTGGAGCCGGAGTCTCAGCCCATGTTACATTCAGCACTTCGGAGGCGCCCAACGTAGCTGGGGCTGCGGTTGGTCAACTCGAACCTGCGGCTCGTCCGCATCGGGCCATTGACGGACGCTTGTGGGCGTGGGCGTCGAGACAGCCGTATCGCCCCTTTCTCACCCTAATGTAATAGTATATGTTGATTGGCTCTTAACTTGTTGGAAGAGTCAGCCCCAGGGATCTGACCTTGTCGCTGCCCGGAACCAGGATGCCGTTGCGGATGTGGGATGACAGGCCCCCCATTAATTGAGACCCTGGGCGGTCATTTAGTTCCCACCAACGAGCACTCGAGAAACGGCCCCGGACTCGTCAATTATCCCACCAGATGCCGGACACCGAGGTACGGGGCCGTGGTTA
>NRSZ01000463.1:0-12915 GCA_002901185.1 Tolypocladium capitatum | reverse complement strand
CCGTCTCTGCCCCCGTCTCTGCCCCCGTCTCTACGAGTGCTCGTACTCGTACGTCAATGTGCCCAAAAGCAACCTCCCTGGCTCCCCGACGCGTTTGTTCCCTCCAGCTGCTCCCACGCCGCCGCGGGCTGCAGCCGATCCCTGCTGCTCGGGACCAGCTGACCGCGCAGAGATCAGGGCTGCCTGATGCTCTTCCCCATGTGCCGGGGCCAATTGGCAGTCCCTGTGCCGGCCGCGGAGGCTGCTCGCTGCACGAGAAGCTGCGTGGCACGTACTCGCAGCCCGGTGCATTCGAATAGCGGTCAGGCCAAGGGCAAACGCCTATTCGTTGCTGATTCCTGGCCGCCATGCCCTTTCGCACCAGCAAGGCCCCGATCACGCAACCATCAGCAACACATGGCGTTGTACGGGCAGCACCAGCATGCCGGCCAGGGTCCAGATCGTGCGCCGTTCGTCATTTGGACCCCAACCAGCTAGTGGCCGCACAGAGCCCGACGAGATTGGCTGCAAGATTAATACTGTCGAGCGACAATCGCGAGTCGCCGTGCGTGCGAGAAGCCGCCGCCAACCTTGATGGATGCATGTCCCAGGGGGGCATTGACGGACACTAACCCGAGAAAGAGTCCGTTCGGCTTTGTTTGCCAGCGACTCCGTTCGGACGTTCTGACGGCATGGACAGCGTGAGATCCCTAAATGGGTTTCTAATCCCAGCATGTCAGTACTGTCAGCAACTTACGCAATGCCTCGAGCGACTCACGACAGCTCAGGCCTCATCATTCGCTCAATGAGATGACTGCTGCCATCCTCCTCCATCTGCTTATGATCTCGCGGCGGAAGGCGCATCTCCCGTGCGCCCGACGGGTACTTTTGTGGATTGTGCTGATGAGAATGTTGTCAGTGGCCATGTACGGCAGCTCCAGAATAAGCTGCAAGTCGACGGCGACAGGGATGACAACCAGGTCGTCACAATGTCGTCGAGGCAGGTCACAACAGTACAAGCCAAAAAGACCATATCCGAACAACACCAGACTCTGACTGCTGGCCAGAGACGATGAGAAGTTTCAATGTTTGCTCACAGTCGCTTAGACAGGACATGCTCCATCATCGTGTTGGTTCGCCACTCCAATGTCTCTCGGTCCAAGACGCGGCGGCCATAGTAGGGTTTTGGGTTACACGGGGAACGCCGCGCTGGCGAACTTTCCCGTCGAGGCAATGCTGAGGTATGCTCACGCACGGCTTGAGAGCAAGTGAAAGGCTCCCATTGTACGTCCCGCGGTTCGGTCGGTTTGCCCTTTGCTGCAAAAGAACGCGCCAGTCGAATGTGAGCCCTGATGTGCCTGTTTCGGTGCGTCTTGTGTTTCACCTTCCGTGGTTGCTTTGTCACCCAGCACGAGATTGTCCTTCACATAACACATTTATTAAGTCCCGGCCCTTCCGTGAACTCGGCCACTCTGACACGCCCCTCACAAATCAGCGTTCCATCAGCGTTCCAGCTGGACTGAGCGGGGTGAAGGAACGCGGATGAGAGCAACACCGAAAGCCGAACCTCTGCTTACGAGTACGTGTTATGCTCAGGCATATGACACATCACTCAAACTGCAGACGGCCGCATCGAGGCGTAGGCGGCCGCTGCGGGAGGCCACACCTCGCTTGGTTATCTTGCGGCGGTTGTTGATGAACATGGACGATAAGCTGTCCTCTCATTTCGAGAGCCAAACTGCCGTTGTGCTCTGGTGAAGCCCTAGGATAGTAAGCAAGAGTTCTACGGCACGCAGCAGTGCGTTGATGGATCTAGCAATGGCCGGCGACAGGTCGAAAACGACAGCACGAAGCATGTCGGTAGGTATTAAGCCTCGGGAGCGCACCTCCGAGGTGCCCGAGGTCCAAGGTTGGCCTCGGCGCAGCTCCCGAGTGACTCGGGAGAACCGGTTCGGCTCTGTCAATGTGCTTGCTTCTGCGCTTACTTGCGGACAAATACCGTTTGGGGAATAACGAGCATATCGGCAACCATGACGTCCAACGGCGGCCGCCATGGACCAGTTTGGGAAATGGGCGCCGCCGGCCCGAACTCTGCAGCGCCGGCGATCTGGCGACACCCCATTCGGGCACCCTGTGGCGAGGCTAGCACTCAACTCGCGACAAACACGGAAGCCCTCGCCGCGATGCGGTCACACGCCCCCAGTCTTCCCAGCCACGGCATGCAATCAACAACATGCCACTACGAGACCTGCAAGAGTGTTGGAGAGAGGCGAAAGATCTGACGGCTTTTGCGGGCCCGGGGTTTCGTGGCGGATGGCACTTACAGATGGGAGGAGAGGACTGAGCCCATCCATTCTCGAGGAGGATGTCCAGGTTGCAACTCACGTCTCTGTGATTCCTTCATCCACTAGGTGCTATTATTGTTGCACCTATATAGTCCCTCCTCTCGCTCCTTACATCTGGGTGGGCCGGCCTCGGATTGTCGTCCGTCGACTTACACTGTCAACCCCAACTCACCACCACGCCATCCACCCACTCCGTCGCAATGGCCGTCTCGGCGGTCGACTACAGCCATGCCAACCAGATCCGCCACTGCCTCGAGCACATTTCCGACGCCATCGACGACGTCAACTCGGTCAAGTACGACTCCGGGTCCAGGTTCGACGCCGCCAAGGACAAGACGCAGTTCCGCCAGTACGAGGACGCCTGCGACCGCGTCAAGGCCTTTTACAAGGAGCAGCACGAGAAGCAGACTGTGGCGTACAACCTCACCGCTCGCAACCGCTTCCGCAACACCTCCCGCCCCCGGCCCGAGATGACCATCTGGCAGGCCATGGAGAAGCTCAACACGCTCGTCGACGAGTCGGACCCGGACACGTCGCTCTCGCAGATTGAGCACCTGCTGCAGTCCGCCGAGGCCATCCGCCGCGACGGCAAGCCGCGGTGGATGCAGGTCGCGGGCCTCATCCACGACCTGGGCAAGCTGATGCTCTTCTTCCCGGAGCTCGAGACCCAGGGCCAGTGGGACGTCGTCGGGGATACGTTCCCCGTCGGCTGCGCCTTTGACGAGTGCATCGTCCTGCCCGGCACCTTTGCCAACAACCCGGACGTCCACGACCCCGTCTACAGCACCAGGTTCGGCATCTACAGCCCCGGCTGCGGCCTCGACAATGTGATGCTCAGCTGGGGCCACGACGAGTACCTCTACCACGTCGTGCGCGACCAGTCCGTCCTGCCGGACGAGGCGCTCGCCATGATTCGTTACCACTCCTTCTACCCGTGGCACCGCGAGGGCGCCTACCGCGAGCTCATGTGTGAGAAGGACCACGACATGCTCAAGGCCGTTCGGGCGTTCAACCCGTACGACCTGTACAGCAAGAGCGACGACGTGCCCTCCGTGGAGGAGCTCAAGCCGTACTACATGGAGCTCATTGACGAGTTCTTCCCGCAGCGGGTTCTCAAGTGGTAGACGGACGGGCGACGACGAGTATCGAGCATGATGGATGGGCATTTTGGAGATAAATCTCTCGTCTTTTCTTTTGTTTTTGCGTTTGGAATGTACGTGTCTTGACGACAGGTGTACGGCAAGTGTACCGAGCGATATATGTTCATGTTGGGTTTTCCGTTTGGGACAGGATTAGAAAAGACTCTTGCAGTTTGGCATTGGGCTAGATTATCTGCCCTTGTATGGAAAACATGGAAGGACGCGAAGTGCTCGATATTCGTGTTTCGTGAGAGTGGGCGCGCCCCTTACTCATTAGACAAGTCAACGCGCATCAACTTTCCCGGCCACACGCTGCCGTCCTTGCGCTTGACCTCGAATGCTTGAATTACTTGGAACCCGAATTTCTCATAATACCTGTTTGACTGTTAGTATACTGTCGGGTGAAGAGTTACAGAGGCTGAGTTTTGACGCACGGCACCAACTTGCCCGTACCGCCCGTCCAGCAGTCAACGTAGATTGCCTTCTTCCCACTTTCTCGCGCTTGCTCCTTGGCCTTTTCCACCAACGCGCCGCCCGCGCCTCGTCGTCTCTGGCCAACACGGTGATCGGCGATGAGGACGTCGACGAAGAGGAACCCGCCGGCCGCCTTTGCCTCCTCCGCATGAGGCTTCAGGTCCTTGTTGTCCAGGATGTGCTCGGAAAACTCATCGTCGCGGACCGTTATCGCGCCCACGGGCAGAAACGTCTTTCCCTCGTCGTCTACGCGGCGCACGAGCCCGTCTTCGCTGTCTCTGTACTCGGTATCGTGCACCTGGGCGATGAAGGTGCGGATCCGCTCCCCCTGGCCTGTCTGGCGGAACGCTTCTGACTTCTCGATGTCGTCGTGGACGGTCTGGACGAAGCCGTCCTTTTCGGAGAAGAGCTGGGTGCCCCATTGGCCGCTGTTGCCAGTCGACTCCAGGAACTGGATGGTGGAGTCGAATGCAGCGACGATGAATTCGGCGTCGCTCGGTGAGGAGCCAGCGTTGCAGATATGGAAGGCCGTTGAAGCCATGGTCAAGCCAGCTACGAGCCGGTCTGCGAGAAAGCGTGTGGGGCTATGTTTGAAGCAGCCGATGCGAAATTCTCGATGTTCAGCTCGTTGTTTGGAGGCTTGTTGGACGACGTCCTGAGGCATTCCCCAAAGCGGGGGTTGCTGTTATGTCGGTGTCGTTGCACGGAGGGCGGTGACAATGCAGGAGGGATGTCTAAGAACCTGACAGCCTCAGCTTGTGCTACCCTACAGCTAGCAGAATCACAGTCAGTGAGTAATACAACGCAATCGTGGGATAATGTGCATGCAGCTTTACAGCAATGAAGCAAATAGCCATGTCACGTAATGGAGCGTCTCGAGGTAAAGGGCATCCCCCCTTAAAAACAGGAGTGAGTTCACTCAACGTATGGTTCTATCCAATACGAAGTATTATTGCCGACGACGGATGTCGTAGGCTACAAAGCATTGAATAGCGAGCCTTTTGCTGCCACCAGCGTCGAGCAGGTATCATATCGTGATGCGGATCTCTGGCTGGATCCGCAGTAAGGCTGGGTCCTTGGCCATGGTGGCAGCGATGGATCTGTGACGCCCGCGTCCGACTGCGTCAACAGATGCGGCGCCAATCGGCTGGGTCGTCAGTCCTGCGTAACCCGGCTCCAAGCCACGACTCGCACGCCAACCCCATTGCGAAATAGTTCGAAGTGCGAACGTGGAGATTGTCCAGGGCGGCGGTCCCTCTACCATGTGGTCGAGCGAGCACTGGACAAGCGGACGCGGAGACGACGTACGTTCGATAGGCAAGGGGCGCACATTTAATTAGTAGCAATTATTGATTGCGAATTAACAGGATCAATAACAATATGAACAAGCTCAAGATGGCCTTTGAAAGTTGACGGCCTGTTTGATCGCAGAACCGGGGCAAGCAACTAGGCCGTAGGGGGCCTCACGTGACATTACGTTGCGCGTCGTATCGACGACTCCAGTTGCTCCAAGTCTGTCGTCACAGTGCCTAGCTTGTTCGGTTGCAGCGCATCCATCCCTCGACTCCAGCCCACGCCGCCATCATCATAGACGGCTCTGGCCCCCGTGCAGGCTTCAGCCGTCCGCAGTCAATGTCGGCTTAGGAGACCGTCTCCCAGAATCCTTCGTCTCCTTGTCCAAGCTACCCCGCTGCCACCCCAGAGAGCTCGACCATGACGACTCCTGCGCCCCCCGAGGATCAGGCTCGTCTGCTCGAGGATGCCCTGGTAGCCGTGCGGCAGCAGACGTCGCTCATGCGAAAATGTCTCGACACGCCTGGCAAGCTCATGGATGCCCTCAAGTGCTGGTTCGTGGCCCCTGATGTTGTCGGCAAACGACCCCAAGCGTAGCTAACATTCTAATCCAATTCAACAGCTCGACGCTCGTTTCTGAACTCCGGACCAGTAGCCTTGGACCAAAGCAGTACTACGAGCTCTACATGTCCGTCTTCGATGCCCTGCGCTACCTGTCGGTCCACCTCCGTGAGAACCACCCCGTCAACCACCTCGCCGATCTGTACGAGTTGGTTCAATACGCCGGCAACATCATCCCCCGACTCTACCTCATGATCACTGTCGGAACAGCGTACATGTCCATCGAAGATGCGCCAGTCAAGGAGCTCATGAAGGACATGATGGACATGAGCCGCGGCGTCCAGCATCCGATTCGCGGGCTCTTCCTCCGATACTACCTGTCCGGACAGGCTCGAGACTACCTCCCGACAACCGACAGCGAAGGGCCAGAGGGCAACTTGGGCGACTCGATCAACTTCATCCTGACCAACTTTGTCGAAATGAACAAGCTGTGGGTGCGGCTTCAGCACCAGGGCCACTCACGAGAGCGAGAACAGCGGATCCGCGAACGAAAGGAGCTCCAGCTGCTCGTGGGCAGCAACATCGTGCGGCTTAGCCAATTGGTCGATCTTGAGGCCTACAAGACGGGCATTCTCGGGCCCTTGTTGGAACAGGTGGTGCAGTGCCGCGATGTTTTGGCACAAGAATATCTTCTTGAGGTCATCACGCAGGTGTTCCCCGACGAATTTCACCTGCACACCCTGGACCAATTTCTCGCCGCCGTCTCCCGGTTAAATCCTCACGTAAACGTCAAAGCTATCGTCATCGGACTCATGGACAGACTATCGGAGTACGCAGACCGTGAAGGTCCCAAAGACAAGGGGCCAGACCAGGCAAAAGCCGAGGCCGAGGCATTGGCGAGCCTACTGGACAAGGTTAACATTCAAAAAGATGCCCGACAACCCGCTGCCACTCCCGCCGAGCCTGAGTTGAGCTCTTCGGAATCGCCGGATGAAGCTGAAGATGCAAATGGTGAGGATCAGGAGGGCGAGCCGTCAGCATCAGCAGGCGACGATGCCAGTACCCTCGCTGGCGGTCCGGCTGCTTCGATCGCCGAGACGGAGACTACCGCTGTCAATGGCCAAGAGGCCGACAGCGGGAACGTCCAGCTGTACGAGGTTTTCTTTGCGCAAGTCAAGAACCTTGTCGAGGCCCAGCATCTGCCCATCCAGGATACAATTGCCCTGCTGGTTTCGCTCTGCAACCTGGCGCTCAACAACTATCCCGACCGTTTGGACTACGTGGACCAAATCTTGGCCTACGCCGCGACCAAAACCAAGGAGAACATGAACAATGCCGACCTACACTCTCCTCCTGCCCAGCAGAGCCTCCTCGCCCTCCTTCAAGCGCCACTGACACGATACGTGTCAATATTTACCGCCTTGTCTCTGCCGACATACGTACCCTTATTCCAATGCCAGTCCTATCCCACGCGACGCGCTGTCGCCGGCGGCATTGCACGAACGCTGTTAAAAGACCAAACCAAGATTTCAACGACTGAGCAGCTGAAGAATGTACTGGAAGCAATGTCGGTACTCATCAAGGAAGGGTCGCAAGCGTCGCAGGGTTATCCAGGGGCTGCGCAGCGGCGAACCGTGGAGACGGACGAGACCATGGATGAGCAGGGGTGGCTCGCGAGAATGGTGCATTTGCTGCAAGCCGAGGACAACGACACTCAGTTCAAGCTACTGCAGATGACCCGAAAGGCATATGCGGACGGCAACGACCGCATCCGAACAACCACGCCGCCGCTGATTACGGCGTGCCTGAAGCTTGCGAGGAAATTCAAGCTCCGAGAGCACTACGACGACAACTGGGAGACGCAGAGCAACGCACTCTACAAATTCATGCATTCCGTGCTGAGCACGCTCTACACCCGCGTTAATGGCGCGGGCGCCTCTGAGCTGGCCCTACGGCTGTTCTGCAGCGCCGGGCAAACTGCCGACATGAACGGGTTCGAGGAGGTTGCATACGAGTTCTACGCGCAAGCGTTTACGGTCTACGAGGAGGCCGTGTCGGACTCCAAGGCGCAATTCCAGGCTGTGTGCGTCATCGCGTCGTCTCTCCACCAGACTCGGCACTTTGGCAAGGAGAATTATGATACGCTGATTACCAAGTGCGCGCAGCACGGCAGCAAGCTGCTGCGGAAGCCGGACCAGTGCCGCGCTGTGTATCTGGCAAGCCACCTGTGGTGGGCTACTCCGATGGTATCCAACGGAGAGACGGACGAGACCGAGGTGAGTTGGGCGACCCCTAGCAGCATGTCGAGGCAGACGCTAAGAGAACAATGGCAGCTTTACCGCGACGGCAAACGGGTTCTCGAGTGCCTGCAGCGCGCTCTCCGTGTGGCCGACTCTTGCATGGAGACGGCCACGTCGATTGAGCTCTTCGTCGAGATCCTGGATCGATATGTTTACTACTTTGACCAGCAAAACGAATCGGTGAGCAGCTCGCTCTCCAGCCTTCCGCCGTTGCACACCTTGCTCATACATGACGCGCAGGTCACTACCAAGTACCTCAACGGTCTGATCGAACTAATACACTCAAACCTGGCGGGCAACCAGCAGGACTCGGGCTCCATTGAGACGAGCAAGAAGCACTTCCACCAGACGCTAGAGAACATCAGGAGTAGGCAGTATGAGGGCGTGGTTCTGTATCCGAGCTGAGTGCGAGGCCTGCCCGGGAGAGACGGACGGGGTGTTTGCCGTAATGGAGAAGCATTGAAAGCGTGTAGATAATTCAGCAGCATGCGACCAAGTGCATGATAGCAATGTACTTGATATGTGTATATACGGAATACCTACAACTACTCCGGCTTGAACTTGATGCCCTGGGATGCGAGCAGGTGGAGGATGATTCGGGGGAGGATGACTCGGGGGAGGACGATTCGGGGGTCCGCCATGTACTAGAACAGCTGGTTCGTGATCCAAGGGCGGCCAGACCAGCATTCGGCAGAGAGCGGCCTCTTGTTAGAAGCCGATGCTTTGTTCGTTTATTCGCGCATGAAAAGACGTTGCGCATTTCTCATTTCGACTCGTACGCTTTCGTCGGCAAGTGGCTGAGTCCCCGTACTAATAATACCACTGCCCGTACTCCATACTTCGTACGAGTACTACGAAGTACCTGACGATGAAATGAGGTGTGGGCAGCGGATTATTAACCTCCACTAATAATGAGACTCTGCCACAAGCCGAAACGGAGGAGACAGGAAACGGCACCGCCGCAGTGAGCACCGTCATTCAGGGCCCTGTCGCTGTAATGACGACTCCCTAGGCACCAAGTACCTAGGTATCCTTTACGTGGCCGCGTACTTTCGTATTCGTACCTCCAACCGCCAACTCGCTGTCATCCTCTGCCCCCCTGGCCACAACGCCCCGGCGACCGATTGACGACGACGACGACGACGACGACGACGACGACGCTTCCTCGATTCCTTGGCCTGGCCTGCATGGCTGGCGGCCGTCTCTCCCCTGCCCGGACACGACAGCGACTGCGCGGTTGCTGCGCATAGTCCACCATGCCTTCGGAGAAGCAGCCCTTCTACGACCCGGTGCCGCCGACATACGATGAGGCCCTGGCCAGCAGCAGTCGTCGCGACGGCGGCTGGCGATCTCCCGTCGACGACCGCAACGCCCACGAGGCAGAGTCGCAGTCCCTCCTGCCGCACGCCGAGTCCTCGGCCAGCTCCTCGGCACGGCCCAACGGAGGCTATCGGCCGCCGACGGTCGAGACGGACGATGAGGAAAGCCTGTTTGGCAGCGACGACGAGGAGGCCGCCGACGTGCGGCGGGAGATGCAGGAGATGGAGATTGAGGAGCCGTCCAGCTCGCGGGGCTCGGTATGGGGCAAGAGAATAGGATTCAAGCTCTCCCTGCCCCGGTGGAAGTGGTCGTGGAGGCCAAGGCTTCCTCGGCTTCCTCGGCTGCGGATCCAGCTCCCGTCGCGGGCCGCAGCAGTGCCTGACGCCGACGATACCAACAGTGGCCAGACGACCACCGAAACGAGGCGATGGGAGTGGCCCAAGATTGACAACTTGACACTGATGCTGGCGTTTGCCCGTATCGTCGCGGCTGTCGTCGTGCTGGCGTTCCTCTACTTCGTCTTCGCCAGCGGCGTCTTCGGCAACCTGTCCTCGCGCCTCAACGGGCGCATGCGCTTCGACCCGGAGGACCTCCGAGTCCACATTCAGAGAAGCGTCGAGCCCATGCGGCTGCGCGCTTCCGTGCAGCACTTTTCCAGCTACGCTCACATTGCCGGGACCGAGGGCGACTACGCGACGGCAATGGACGTGGAAAGCATGTTCAGCAGGGCTGGACTCGACAAGGTGGAGGTGGACGAATACTACGTCTACGTCAACTACCCGCGAAAGGACGGCCGGACCGTGCAAATCATGGATGGAAAGGGAGAGAAGGTGGTCTGGACGGCGAAACTGGAAGAGGAGGAGCGTGGCGGCGAGACGGCCGGTCGACAGACATATGCATTCCACGGACACTCCAAATCCGGAGACGTGAAGGGGCCGTTGATATACGCCAACTACGGATCACGAGAGGATTTCAAGATGCTCAAGGACAAGGGGATCGACACCAACGGGGCCATCGCGCTGGTGCGATACTACGGCACCCAGACCGATCGCGCCCTCAAGGTCAAGGCGGCCGAGCTTGCCGGCTTCGCGGGCTGCATCATCTACAGCGACCCAGCCGACGATGGCTTCCTCAAAGGCGACGTGGCGCCCAACGGACGCTTCATGCCCGCCGACGGCGTCCAGCGCGGCGCGGTGAGCTTGATGAGCTGGGTGGTTGGCGATGTCTTGACTCCAGGATGGGAGAGCAAGAAGGACAGGCCGCGGATGAAGGTCAACGAGACACCAGGCCTGGTCAAGATTCCGAGTCTGCCGCTGGCGTGGAGGGATGCGCAGGTTTTGCTGCAGCACCTCAAGGGGCACGGCGAGAAGGTGCCAGACGCTTGGAAAGGCGGCGTCCCCGGTGTTGGAGAGTGGTGGACGGGTGACCATTCCTCGCCCATCGTGCGGCTCCAGAACGAGCAGGACGAGATTGAGAAGCAGCCAATCTGGAACGTCTACGGCAAGATCGTCGGCATGGAGCAGACGGCACGCTCCATCATCCTCGGCAACCACCGAGACGCCTGGGCCTTTGGCGCAACCGACCCGCACACGGGGACGGCCATCATGATTGAGCTGGCGCGTATCTTTGGCGGCCTGCTCGAGCGAGGTTGGAGACCCCTGCGGACGATTGAGTTCATGTCTTGGGATGCCGAGGAGTATAACCTGATTGGATCCACCGAGTTTGTCGAGAACAACCTCGACCGGCTACGGGACAGCGCCTATGCCTACATCAACCTGGACACCGTCATCACCGGAACCGAATTCCGCGCGGCAGGGTCGCCGCCGCTCGAGAAGGCGCTGCTCCGCGCCCTCGACCGGGTCACTGACCCGAACACCAACGCGACCCTCAGGGAGATGTGGAAGCCCCCGAGAGGCCGAATGGACGGCCTGGGGGCGGGCAGTGACTACGTTGCATTCCAGGACATTGCGGGCACGAGCTCTCTGGACCTCGAGTTTACGGGTGAAAAGGTGCCATACCACTCCAGCTACGACAACTTTGATCTGGTGGAAAAGGTGATTGACCCCGGCTTCGTCTACCACATGCTCATGGGCCAGGTGGTTGGCTTGATGCTCCTCGACCTGGCCGACCGGGCCATCGTGCCCTTTGACATGGTTGCGTACGCCGAGGCGCTCAATATCTGGGTGCGCGATCTGGGCAAGTGGATCGGGGACAAGGGGGCCAACAGGGACGAGAAGTCGACGCTGTCGGTCAAGGAGCTGGAGGATGCCGTGACCTTGATCAAGAGCAACGCCGAGGAGTTTCAGAGGTGGGAGCGTGAATGGGAACACCTCGTCCTGTCGAGCGGCGGGTGGGAGGCCAACGACCTGGGGGCATCACGGCTGGTGTACAACGACAAGATGGCTGCGTTTGAGACGGCCCTGCTAGATCTGGAGCTCGGCGGTGGTGTAAGTCCCCGTTCCGTTGCGCTCCCCGCTTGGCCACGGCAAGGACTTTGCGCTAACTGTGTAACATGCAGATCCCCAACCGCACGCAGTTCAAGCACGTCGTGTTCGGCCCGCAGCTGTGGTCGGGCTACGACGAGGCCTTCTTCCCGGCGATCCGCGACACCGTCGAGGCGGGAGAGTGGGATCAGGCGCGGCGCATCACGGCCAAGACGGCGGCCATCTTGCGCAAGGCGGCGACGGTGCTCCGGATGGACCACCCACGGGCGAGGTGAGGGACATACTGTATCATGGGGCCTGCGAGGGCTGAGGTTTGTTGGGCAAATATCGACACTTGGTGGGCGCCTTTTTCTCGTTTGTGGTTTTGGCGGGTGTAGGACCCGTGCTCTCGTGGCTTCAAGGGCATTATCATTGCATGGTGTTGGGATACGTATGTTTTGAGAGCTGAGCGTCGTCATCCGGGCGAGCCGATGAATGCCGTTGTCGGATTCTTTTTTGTGGCGGCGATTGAACCAAAATTGATCGAGTCTCAAAGTCACAATGTGCGCCAGTATCCGTTAATCCATCTATTCATCATCTTGTCTCGTCTCGTCTCGACCGCGGCACACCTCGGCGGCACAGCACCAAGAACTGCCAACCTCAGCCCAGGCAGACAGACATCTAGTCGGAACCCGCGCCGCTGCTGCTGTTGCTGCTGCTGTCGAACTCCTTCTGCGACACCAGCTTGCCAATGACGTCGTACTTTTCCAGGAACCGCTCCTCCCAGCCCTGCAGCGCCTCCAGCTCTTCCTCGCCCAGCCCGTCGAGCGTATCCAGCGGGCCGTCGAGGTCCTTGGTCAGCATCTCCTCGTCGAAGCTGCCGCACGCGAGACCGCGGCTGGCGTCGCGCCCCGCAAAGTTGGCGTAGGGGCCGCCCGGGCCGTAGAAGTTGCGCCCGCGGGAGACGTCGAAGACGCGGCCCCTGACGGCGAGGAGCACGGGGGTGCCGTTGGCGCCGTTGAGGGGGAGGAGGGTGCGCGGCGTGTACGTCTTGAAGACGACGGGTGGGGGGGGGCCGTGC
>NRSZ01000461.1:0-17797 GCA_002901185.1 Tolypocladium capitatum | reverse complement strand
GGGGGGGGGTCATCGGGCTGGAGCAGACGAGGCGGGAGAGTGGCCTCCTGCGGAGTTTTGGTTGGGGCAACATCAGCAACTCCCTGGGAGACTTCTGGGGCGGCGGAGAACTGAGCACCATCAAAGAGATGCGCGGAGTGGCCAACTCCAAGTCCGTGCCTCTTCTCAGCACTCCGCAGTCCATCTTGTTCGTCGACTTGCAGCTGGCTCCAGGGGAGAGCCGGGCATTCGAATATTCATTCAAGCTACCCAGAGGACTGCCGCCAACACACAAGGGCAAAGCGGTCAAGATCTCGTACAGTCTCGTGATTGGGACCCAGCGAGCGGGCGGCGCCAAGGAGCAGCAGGTTCGCTCAGTCGAGATTCCGTTCCGTGTCCTGGGCAGCGTCAACAGTCACGGCGAGATTCTCGGACATGACTTGATGAACCCGTACATCTTATTGCGGGATGAAGCCAAGGTGAGGAGCCTTGGAAAAGGCAAAAAGGCACAGGGAGAAAAGGCGCCGTGCGACTCGCCGGCGACGATGAATGAGTTTCTCACATACGTGGATGAGCTGGTGACGAGGGCGAGGGACGAGGTAGGCGGCACCTTGCTATCGCCAACCGAGATGGGCAAGTCAAGGCGGCCGTCGGCATTTGAGGAGGTCGGCAGCGCCCAAGAGGCCATCCACCTTGCCATCATGAGGAGCAACCTGGCTGCCGAGGGACAACAGAGCCCGAATCGATTCGAAATAGCACGCAACGGGCAGCGGGTAGGCGTGGTCATGCTCACACGACCCGCCTACAGGCTGGGAGAAGTGGCCACGATGGTCATTGATTTTACTGATGCCGACATACCTTGCTATGCGGTGCACGCGACTCTAGAGACGGCCGAAAAGGTGGATTCGTCGCTGGCTGTTCGATCTGAATCGAGCATTCATCGAGTCACAAGGAAGGTGTACGTTGCGACCTCGGAAGCCGCGCTCTACTCGCGACGCGTGGTATTCACTCCCACGATACCCATATCTGCCACGCCAGAGTTTGTTACGAGCGGCGTCAGCCTCGAATGGAAGATCCGGGTCGAGTTTGTCGTTCCGTATCACGGCACCCAGGCATCCAACCCCGGAGCGCCCCAGGCACCGCGCCCGCTGTTGGAGCAGATTTCACAGGACGAGAAGGGGGGACTGGTGCTGGTGGCGATGGAGAATCTAGCGTGCGAGAGCTTCGACGTGTCTGTGCCGCTGCGCGTATATGGCGCCGTCGGCAGCGGATTGGAGCGTCTGGAGCGGGACGAGGCGTCCGAGGAGGGCCTGGCCGTCTGAAGACGCGACGGAGTTGAGGCTGTACAGTTGGATAGATGACAGGCGGCGGAACGAGACATGATGTTGCGCCCCATGGCCCTTGCACGAGCATCGGGAATGGTCTCGGAGAGGTGTGCTGGCGAGGCCGGACGCCAATAATAGCATCTGCCCACCGTTGTTTCCACGAACGGCAGGTAATCTTGGCTATCTGTGGAGGAGCATCTCCAGACGTGACGGCGTGCCGGGGTTGCGCTGGGGGAAACGAAGGCAATATTTGGCGGGGCTGCGGACGGAGACTGCCGAATATCATGTTACTCGTACGAAGTACGCGTACAAATCCCGGTTGCCTGGCCTGCAGCCGGAAAGCCGTCACATACGCCTCCTCTTTCAGGTTAGCCGAGGGGCTGTCGACGAAGGCCCTCTCCTTGCATCGCAGATCGCGTCTCGACGCGACGGGGCCATGTCATTTCGGGTAATTGATTGCTGCCGTCGAATCGATGGCAGCGCGCGTGCCCATCACACAGGTGAGGTGTGACGACGCCCTGGCCCCGGCGACGCATCCTCATTTACCGCAGGGCACGGCCGTAGCGCTACTGGAGCGCTGCGAAGCCGAGTGGCCAGGCCTCCGGCTGTTCCCTGTCAGGTGGTTCCGCTCCTATTTCGTTTCCTCGCGCCGCGGGCGAGCTCCAGAGCATCGCAAGCAAGGCCGGATTTGCGCAGTCAATGCGTGTTCAAGAGCCGCGATGACGTCTGACGGCGGCGTGCAACGCAGCCCAACCGGGGTCGGAGGAGGGGACACGCACACGCGGGCAAGACGATGGGCAACGGCGTCGAGCCCGTGGTCCGTCGTCCGAGGGATCCAGGCGTCTCCCCGACCAGGTCTAGTGCCCGCCGCCGCTGTTGTTGCCTGATCGGAGCATCGCGAGTTGCCTTGTCCTTGAACGAGCTGCGGGTGGCCAGCGGCAGGTGGTCAGCCGCATAACCGGCCTTGCACCACCGCAATCTCGCTGCTGTCAACGGCAGCGGGTGGCCGAGCACCAGGCGCAGCCAGGGCAGCCAGGGCGGCCCCCGATAGGCCAGCGCGGCGCGCCCAGCACGGCGCTCGGCTGATCTCCCCGCCAGCGCAGTTCCAACAGGGCTCCTGCGGCCGGGCGCCCCCTGTAAACCGTCTCCACCAACCCCGGGAGCGCGCGCCGGGCTGGTGCCACTGCGGTTGTGCAGCAGCAGCAGCGCTTCGGAGCTGCCAGCTGTTCGCCCCAAAACAAGGAGCCAGAACAAGGAGGGAAATCTGCATGCAGTTACCTGCCCCGCGGCCCCTGCTGCGCCCGCCGCCGTCGTCCCGACAAGCTCTCGTGCATTCCCGCCAGCCTGCAGACGAGCTTCAGCGCATCGTCTCCTCTGCGTCGTGCGCCAATTGGACCGCGATTTTTGCTTTTTCGTTTTTCTTTTCCTCTTATCCATCACTGTGAGTGCCTCCGGGCTGCTTCTGGCGTCTCGCATGCCGTGCTGCCTCGCTAACGGCCTGTTTGCCCTCTCCCACAGTCTTTACCGCCTCAACCGCGAGGCCAGGCATTGACTTACATCTACCGACCGCGCTTTTCTCCTCCCCGGCTCTCCCACGTCCCCCGCCGCCGACTGTCGGGCCATCGACCGGAACCGTCGTATGCGCCGCGCCCTGCCCTGCCTTGTCTCCGTACCTCAATGATAGCCCGGCTCGCACACCCTCGTACGACGGCTTCTCGGCGACGCTGAGCGAGTCAATGGCAGCAGGATGGCGACTACCCCGTCCAACAACCGGCTCAAGCTGACGCCGTCCAATTCTCTGTTTCTACCTCGACCGGCCAGGACTCCGACGCGTGGCCGGACCATGCAAGAGTCGCGCCTGTCCCTCAAACGAGTCGTCGGCACGACGTGTCGCTCGCCGACGGGCTTCGACGCCGTCAACTCGCTGTTTGCGTACATCGCCGGGGGCGCCGTCGTCGCCGTGGATGTGGAGGGCCAGCACTACTCGCAACGATTCTTCCGAGCGCGACCCACGGCCGTGCCCGTTTACTCCGTAACGACATCCCAGAACGCTCCCTCGACGCCGACGTCCACGACGCCAAAGGCCAACGACAGCCGGAATAGGGTGGCGCCCAACTTCCGGGAATCGCAGTTCAGCCCCTCGGACTGGGCCGACTCTCCAGGATCAAAGACGTGGACGAGCCGAGAACGGATCAAGGCGGCCACGTGCCTTGCTCTGAGTCGGGATGGCAAATATCTGGCCGTGGGTGAGACGGGCTATGCTCCCCGAGTCCTGATCTTCAGCCTCCAGGATGCCTCTTCGGACGTCCCGCTGGTGTCCATCAGCGAACACACTTTCGGCGTCAATGCCGTCGCATGGTCGCCCGACTCCAAGTATCTGGCATCCCTCGGTGCCGCCAACGACGGCTTTCTCTACGTCTGGAAGATCGACCCTCGCACCGGTGCGGCAAAGCTGTTCCAGCAAAACAGGTGCACGTCCTACATCAGGGATATGGTGTGGATGGGCAACAGCCTCATCACGCTGGGGCTCCGACACGTCAAGGTCTGGAAGATCGACGAGGGCCCGACCGTCTCCCCGATGAAACCAAAGTTCTTGAACGAGTCGACTCCTTCGACACCCACGGCGCAGAGACCCTTGCCGGGCCGCAATATGCTCCTCGGTGACTTGTTGGAGGCGACGTTTACCTGCGCGGCTGTCGACGGCAAGAGGCTCATCATATGCACCGAGACGGGCGACGTGTGCATCCTCGATGACGATGACAGGCAGATGAAGCTGGTGAAAGTCTTGAGCCTCGACTTTGCCGTCACGACCGTCACCATTCGCGGCAACGTTGCGTATGTCGGAGGCAAAGACGGCCATTTTGCGACGCTCGACGTGGAAGGGGTCATGGATGGTTGTGCGCAGAGCATCTTGACCACCACGGAAGCCTCAGGGGGCATAGTCGCACTCGGGTTTCTGACAGACAAGCTGGTGACCATCGACTCGAGACAGTCCATCGACGTCTGGAATCCCGACTTTGTGCCTGGCCAGCAGGTCGAGGCCATTGCGCACATCCCGATACCAGGGCACGGGGAGCCGATTGCGGGCATCCACGCGCTTCGCAGACCCAACAAGGCCAATGCTGCCTTTGTCACATGGTCGTACTCGGGAAACGTCACCTTCTGGGACATGGACGGCCGAATCAAGTCGTCGATTGAAGTCCCGATCGACGCTGCTGAGCCGGATGGCGAGTCGGAGCCGGCGAATCAGCTCTCGTGTGCCCGAACCACCATAAACGGGAAGCTTCTCGTCACCGCTGATCGCCAGGGGATCTTGAAGGTGACGGATGTTGAGACGAAGGACTGTCTTCTGGACATCAAGGCGCATTCGGCCGACTGCATCTGCGTCAGCATCTTCGAGGAAGACTCGAAATTCGTCATGGCATGTTGCGGCAGAGACCGCACAGCACAGCTGTTTCGCCGAAATTCGAGCGGAATCATTGAACACTTCCAGACGCTCGAGTTCGCCGCCAGGGTTGTCCAGGTGCTGGTCCCGACCGAGGACAAGGTCGTTACGTGCTCCCTGGACCGAACGTTGCAGGTTCACGATCTGGTATCGAAAGAAGGCGAGCCGGATGTCATCGCGGCGATCCCTTCCAAAGTCATGTCTCTGAAAGCATCGCCCACGTCCATGGCCATGGGCCAGGACAACCGGACCATCTTCATCTCCCTACTGGACCGATCTGTGTGTCAGTTTGATCTCACCACGGGACGGCAGGTCTGCCACTTTAAATGCACGGATGAGGGCGGCGTCGAGTCTGCCGTCCTCGAATCTCTCTCGGTCGGCCAGTGGGTGCCCAAGGACCTTGACTTCCTACTGGGTTCATCGAACACGGATAAATCCGTAAGAATTTACGACGCCAACTCGGGCACGTTTCTTGATCGGGAGTGGGGCCACACGGAAGGCATCAACGGCGTTTGCATGGTTGATGACGACGATGGGACGAGGAAAATTGTGAGCGTTGGATCGGACGGGACCATCATGATATGGACGCTCGACCTGAACGATCCATCACCGAGGTCGATGAGTAGGGATCCATCGCCGGTGAAGGAAGCCACTTCGGGTCGACCGACACTCAGGAGAGTTCTGTCCAAAGCAGAGCTGGCCGAATTCCAGCGACCACTCGCGTCAGGAGGCCGTCGGTCCCCGTCGCGAACGCTGCAGCGCCGATCATCTCGCCTGAACCTCGGGGCAGGCTCTACAATCACACGAACACCAACAGGGACTTTGCAAGCAAGTCCAGGCAGCAGCACAATAATGGAGGACACACCCTCGCGGCGGCGTCCGTCAAACGGGAACCAGCCCGACAGTCCACCACCGAGCCCGAAATCAAGAGTGACTAGGACTCCCTCTCTTCCCGTTCTGGGCATAACGGCCCGAAGGAAGTCGTCCACACCAAACCTCCGCGGGTTTGGCACATTGAACATGGCGACAGAACAAGCCTGTCGAACCTTGCGAGCGTACAGGAAGAAGCTCTCGTCCGCAGAGCCCATCACCGCGGATGCACTGACGGAGTTGGATCATGAGCTGCGGCTCACCGCTGCGGCGCTCGGCGACCGAGCAATCAGAAGCAAGGCGATGAACGAAACAGTTTTGAGCGGGCTTCTGGATCAATACTCGGAGAGACTAGTCACACTACTCGACGAAAAGTTGCGGCTCACGAATCAGCCGAAGGAGCGCGACGACGGCAACTCGAGCGAAGAGCGCCGTCGCAGCTCGGCCGATACGTCGACCGCATCATCGCCGTGACATTCATTTCGATTTTCATCTGTTACTAGCCGGCCGACATTTGGCCTTGGGGGCGGGCGCCCAACAGGTTGGGTTGGGTTCAGGGAGTTACGGACTGTTTATTTATATGGGAAGAGCAGCTTAAGAAAGCTTGCCTCGGAGGAAAAGAGGGCGCTCACAGAGCTATACTTTCGATATGATACCACTGGGTCTGGAGTTCATGGTTAGCCACTTACACGATTCGGACGGTGCTCAACGCGCCTCAAAGTGTTGCCTCTTCGGAGACTTTTTCATGCCCTTCTTGACTGCTCTCCCCGTCGCCGTGAATGTGCCTGGTGTGGTCCAAGTTCGAGAGGTCTGCCGCGTCCAGAAAATACCGTGCTCGCCAGGGGCCGCCGTCGTGGTCGCTAAGGGGTATCACGTGATTTGGCAGTGTTTGGTGCGTCGCCCAGCTTCTCCGTCCGGCCTGGAATTCTCCCCTCTTCACGGCTAAAAACCGCCATCTCACGCAAACCTCAGCAATCCGTTAATCACGTGATCTCTGTCCAGACAAGTCGCGAACAAAAAAAAACACCACGGTCGACGGCGACGAGGGCACATCGAAGAGAAGCCTCGATATCCACGACCATCTTATTGAATCCCCGGCAACTGCGCCATAAGACTCGGGGGCTTTGACCACGGCTGCCAGTACGTGTCTGGAGGCCTCGGAATGACGTAGGGGACCGCGACAGCTGACGAAAGACCACGAGCAGCGCCCACCCTGGCGCCTCTTCATCTCCTTGCGACGCGCAAAGGTCCCCTCGGTCGCGGGCGAGGTGGACCGTGGGGCATGAATCAAGAGGCAGCCTACACGCCCCTCGAGTCACTGTTCCTATTCCAGTCGCTGCTGGCGCAGGGAGTCGACCGGGAAGCGTTTGTTCGCGTCTCGGAGCTTCTCAAGAACAATGCGCACGTCAAGGCTGGCGCCACGTACGACCCGGCACGGTTGACGCCGGACGCGCTGCAGCAGCTGTTCCTGCTGCTGCTGCTGGAGGAGGTCAAGGGCGACGAGGCACGACCGGACGGCACGGATGCGTCTGCCTCCCCGGGATCGCGTAAGAGGAAGCTGGGGAGTCCGCCTCTTCCATCGTTGAAGGACGCGTACGAGCACATCGAAAAGGTTCCTGCACTGGTCGATCGACTGTACTCACGATACCGAGAACACGTCGTCAAGGAGATTCGAGAGGCGGAGCAAAAGTTCGCGAATGTGCAGAGGGAAATCCAGATCCTCGAAAAGGCCGAAAAAGAGAGACTCGCCAAGGCTGCGAGCCAAAGCGGCACGCCGGTGCTCGCTCCTCGCGATGCAAAGACGGTCGGCGGAGCGCATGCTCCCAGCTCGTCGCCAGCAGCGACCCCAGGCGCAGCCGCTGGCATCAGGCGCGGACCGACTCCGAATACGCCAGTCTACCCACCCAAGCCGGGGGCCTCAACCGCCGCACATCCCACGGTTGCGTCGCCGAGTCATTTGTCGGCCGGAACGCCGCCTGTACGTCCGTCGCCTTCGCCCAAACCGGCGAATGTGCCCGGTCCTGTTCTGCAACCTCCAGCGGGCCTACCTCTGGCTGCGTCGCGTCTACTGCAGCCGCCCGTTCAACCTACCAAGCCAGCCATTTCGCCTCGACCAGACGCAGTCAACAAGCCCAAGGATGCCGCCGGACCGCCACAGGCGGCAACACCGGCTGGGGCATTGAAGTGGGAAAAGCCGTATCAGCCTCCACAGGCCGGTCAGACGCCTGTCGCCGGGCAGTTTCAACAAAACGTACCGCCAAACGCAGCCGGCTTACAAAAGGGCCAACAGCCGCAGCAGAGGCAGCAACTGCAAGACCAATACCCTGTGCAGACACCCGGTGCGGGATCGCAGCCTCGGCCGCCTCCCGGCAAGTCTGTATTGGTGCCTCCTCAGACCACTGGTCAATTGGCATCACCGTTGCAACCTGGCCCTCCTCGGCCGACTGGGACGGCGATGCCGCCGCAAGGTCGACCGCCTTCGACAACACCTCTTGTTCCCCCTGGACGGCCGATCCAACCGCAGCAGCCTCAGCAAGCCCAGCAACAAGCTCCACGACCAATTGCTTCCGCATCCCCGGCACCGCCAAAGGGTGCCTCTGGACCCATTGCAACCCCTCAAAGATGGTCTCAAGCCCAGGTTGCTACCCAGCAAGGTCAACGGCCTTCTCCGTCCGCCTCTCCTGCACCCCTCGCCTCCCAAAAGGACAAGCCGTACACTTCGCCATATACTACCCAAACCCCACGGCTTGCCATCCCTGAGCACATCGTTCGGCAAGCTGCTGGGACACCTGCCGCCAGACGGCCTAGCCCTGTTGCGGCGCCGCAAACCCCCAGATTAACCACGCCCGCGCCTATTTCTAAAGGATTCAAGACCAAATGGGCATGCCGATCGACGCCGTCAACGCCAGGTCCAGTCGTGGCAGAACCAGAAAGCCCCGCGTACAAGCCTGTCAGCCTGCCTCAACGAGCTACCTCGATTGCTCCAGATGCAGCTAAGACCGGCACAAGGAAACTCATGCCCAGGCCTACCCCCCAAGGGGAGCTCACGGCATCCAGAACACGCGGCCGACCAGCCCACAATGCCCGGACGAGTGTTACGCCTTCTGCTAGTGGGACTAGAAGAAGCCAGTCGGTGGCATCGCAGACAGACGAGCTGTCCATGGACTATTCTACGCTGTCTGCCAATATTAAGAAAGAAGTCTTGACTCCTCGGCCGCACGATGATGCAGGCGACACGACGGCGGATGAGAGCGTGCATGGTCGGCCACATATGGCGACGCCTGGCAGCGTATCGTCACGGCTTGCTAAGCGAAAGCGACAGGAGACACCACCAGAACCGCCAGCGCCTCCAAGCCACGTGCTGTGGACGCGAGGCTTCACCAAGGTGTCCTCTTCGGCGCTCGACCAGATCTCGAGCCACCGCGATGCTAACATGTTTGCGACTGGGGTCCGCGAAAAGAATGCGCCCAACTATCGCCAGATTGTACTGCAGCCGCAGGATATAACATCGATCCGCTCTGCCATTAAACATGGCAACAAGGCGGCGGTTCAGGCGGCCGGCAGCCTTCCTGGGGGTGATCCTGGCACGGCGAACGTGTGGTTGCCGCTTTCCGAGGATCTTGTTCCACCAAAGGGCATCATCAACAGTGCCCAGCTGGAGCGTGAACTCGTCCACATGTTCTGCAATGCCATCATGTACAACCCGGACCCGGACCGTGGCCCAGGCACGGCGTTCATGAAGCGCTCCCAGGACGAGGAGGAAGAGATTGTCGGCTACCACCTCGACGAAAACGGCGTGGTGAAGAACACGCGGAGCATGTTCGTCGAGGTCGAGAAGCTCCTGGGCGACCTGCGCAGTGCGGAAAAGGAGCGTGGCGTGCCGCCGCTGTCGGTCACACGCCAGGTAAGCGTGGCGACTCCGGCGGATGATACTGCCGAGGACGAGGATGAGCTGGCTGGGGATGGCGGTACGGCGGCAAGTATCGTGAAGAGGCGACGCATCGGCACAAGAGGTTGAGCGGTTGCAGTCGAGACGGGCGGGCTTTCGCGATGCAGAGGGTAATTACTTAGCCTCGCTTTGTAGGCGTGTTTTCAGCAATAGTATGTTGTGGTGGTATTAGTCTAATGTTGGCTGGAACATGCTTTATTACACAAACCCTCGGAACGCCATCATTGTTGTTTATGACGCCCAGCGCCGTGGAGCCAGCCACAAGCACCAACCCGTCGTCTCCCTCCGTCTCTTCCCAATCATTTACAGGAAACCGCCCCCTTTTTTACTCCAGTTTTGTCACTCCATGGGACCCACTCGACCCGTTGCTCCGGCCTTCCTTTTTGGCGTCGTCGGGGAGCGTCTTGCGCGGCCAGTCCGGGCAAATGTCAATATTCTCGCGCGGGAACCACCACTCGAGGAAGAGGAAGAAGAGGTAGTCGATGACGACGCATAGGCAAAACAGCTTGCCGGCCCATATGCCGCAGCCGTAGTAGCGCTTGAGGCGGTCGATGAGGGCAAAGTTGCGGACGCGGCTGCCGTTGTAGCCGCCCGTGTCGAAGCCGTAAAACTCCTCCTCGGGGATGGTGCCGGTGATGCCGTCGTAGACACGCTCGGTGCGGAGGGCGACGTTGGCCCACGAGTACATCTTCTTGACCTGGTCGTGGAACTTGTCGGTACGCACCTTGCCGGCGCGGACGGCGGTGATGGCCTTGCCGGTGGCGAGGACGAGGTCGTCTTCCTCGGGCTTGGCGAAGGTGGTCATGTGGGAGGGGAGGACCTCGGGGATGCCGCCGACCTGGGTGCAGACGACATAGAGGCCACAGCTGGCGGCCTCTACTATGACGGTCCCGAAGGCCTCGGTCAGGGAGGGGTGGAGGTAGATGTGGCCGCGGATCATGACGTCGCGGACATCCTCGTGGCGAATGGGGCCGAGCATCTCGACGCGGTCTTGCAGGATGTTCGTCTCGATCATCTGCTCGAGGTCAATAGCCTTGGGGCCCGAGCCAGCGATGATGAAGCGCGTGTTGGGGTGGTTCTCGAGGATGCGGGGGATGGCCGCGGTGAGGAGGTCGGTGCCCTTGTTGTAGAAGAGGCGGGAGATGACGACGATGGTGATCATGTCGTTGGGGCCGAGGCGGTTGGGCGACGGCTCAGGAGCGAAGCCGGTGCCCGGGGAGGCCGGGTAGTGCCGGGGCCGGAAGTTTTCGGCGACCACGGCGTTGGGGATGACGGAGACCATGAGAGGGTCCAGGGAGGCGCGGAGGACGGTGTTTTCCTTGCTGGAGATGGTGTTAGAATGCTGCGCTGGTGACGCGAGGGGATCACATGAGCAGCACTCACCACGTGTGGCTCACGCAAATGCTGTGGTCCACATCGCTCAGGCTGAACTTGAGCAGCTTGTTGGTCAAGATGCTCGCCGCGTCGGCAAACCCAAAGAGGGAGTGATCGGTAAAGACAGTGCGCAACCCCATGGTCCTGGCGTGCAAGATGCCCTCGTGACACAGACTGCTCAGGCTGCCGTGGCCGTGGACAATCTCGATGCGCTCGCGGATGCAGATGTTGCGCAGCATGGGGAAGAAGGAGAAGACGGTGGGAAAGGTGGTGTGGCGGTAGACGACGAGGAAGGGGACGTGGTAGACCTTGAGGCCGTTGCAGAGGTAGCGCACGCCCTTGCGGTCGTCGTGCGCGTGCGTGATGATGATGACCTTGTGCCCGCGGTCGATGAGCTTGCTCGAGAGCTGGTAGATGTGCGACTCGACGCCGCCGGGCTGCGGGAAGAAGAAGTCGCTGACCATGGCGATGTTGTACGTACGGCGCGTCATCGTGGCGGGTTGGTGGGGTGTAGGCCCGTGAGCAAGCGTCTACAGGGGCCAGTTGCTGATGCCGCAGCTGCGTGGTCGCGGTCCCCGCATCTCATCCGCCGTGTCGTGAGTGTGAGGATGAGATGAGATGGTGGTGAAAGACCGACATTACTTCGTAACTGAAGATGATGATGTAATAGTATGTCGGCCGCGACCCTGCGATAAGGCGTCCTGGCGGTGGGGCGCGGCAGAACAGCGATAAGACCCTCGACGACCTAAATTTTTGGAACGAGCTGCTGCCAGCATCCGCAACCGCAGTTCCCCTCCACCACGCCTCTTCCGGGACTTTCTTCCCACCCGTGGAAGAGCAATTGGACCCGACACCATGTACGCGAGGTATATTCCTCCGTCAAAAGGCCCCAAGGCCTCTGGGGGGTCGAAGCCGGCAATGCCCCCCGCGTCGGCGCTGACTCCACCAACCCCAGCCAACGCACCGGCGGATGGCTTCAGTTACGCTCGCTACGTGCCTGGATCCAAGCCTGCAAAGAAACCTGAGGAGACGGCGACGATACGGTACTTCAACGACGAGCCCAGCCCGCCGAAGCCCAAGCGGAAGAGAGAGACGGCGGGCGAGTCCCACGAGCCTCATCAACCTGGAAGTAAAAAGCCCAAGACGGGCGGGGAGCCAGATGGCGCGAAAGAAGTGGCGTCGCGGCAAGATGCTGGCACAAATAAAAAGAAGAACAGAAGGAAGAGGAAGCAGAGGACCAGGGCCGACTCGGACGATTCGGACGATTCCGAGGATGAATTGCCCGACCCCGAGCCCGTTGCAGTCGAGTCGCCGGAGCCTGCGCCTGCGCCTTCAGATACAACAATGGAGGTCGAACAGGACAGCAAACCGGACAAGAAAAAGCGCAAGGAGAAATCAAAACACGGGGGACCCGAAACCGAAGATCACGACGTCTCCATGGTAGGTGCGAATGAGGCTGCCGAGGACGCCCCTGTTCCGAAACCAGAAGGCATGAAGGAAAAGAAGAGAAAGAAGGACAAGAAGAAGAAGAGGACGGAAGAGGATGAAGCAGGCGAGGGCGCACTGGAGGCGAAGCAGGAGGACTTGCGCCACAAGGCAGTTCTCGATCGCAAGACCAAGTCTTTGAAACTGGCGGGCGAGGCCACACGGGGCAATCAGGCCGAATCCGACGAGGAACCGGCCGAACTGCATGGCCTAGAACCTCTCCCGCAACCGGCAGTCGTTGCAGAAGACGAGTCGAAACCCACATACGATACCCTCCCACCCTGGTTAGCGAACCCTATTCGTGTTTCTCAAGATACGCGAGCATCGTTCAAGGACCTTGGAATCCCGCCGAGACCAGCCCGCATCCTGGAGCAGAGAGGATTTGCAGAAGCGTTTGCCGTTCAGACGGCTGCGATACCGTTGTTGCTGCCGACGAGCAAGAACCGTCCAGGGGACATCCTCATCTCTGCCGCCACAGGCTCAGGAAAGACATTGGCCTATGCCCTGCCTATTGTACGGGACATTAGTCAGGGGGTTGTCACGAGACTACGGGCTCTTGTTGTTCTGCCGACGCGAGAGCTGGTGAAGCAAGCACAAGAAGTCTTTGAGGTCTGTGCAAGGGCATACGACGGCGAGGAGCGAAAGAAGGTGCGGGTGGGCATCGCGATAGGCAGCCAATCGATCAAGAATGAACAAGAAACATTGATGGAGAGCGAGTCACGATACGACCCCGAGGCCTACAAGGAGATGCAGGAACAGGATCGACAACAACGGGCACAGGATGCGACATGGGCAGACGTGGATGGTGTTTTCGATTTGGGAGCAGAAGAGCGGGACGCTCGGCTCGGCGCCTGGGAAGGCCAGGTTGTGGATTTCTCGTCCAAAGTCGACGTCTTGATCTGCACCCCCGGACGGCTCGTGGAGCACATTGACCAAACGCCAGGCTTCAGCCTCGACTACGTCAGATGGCTCGTGGTGGACGAGGCGGACAAAATCCTGGCACAGAGCTTCCAGGGCTGGCTCAACCTGGTGCTGGAAAAGTTCCAGGTCAACAAGTTCAGCGCCCGGGACTTTTCCGACATGGACTATTCCGGGGTTCGCAAGGTGATTCTCAGTGCGACGTTGACGAGGGACCTGAGCCTGTTGAGCCAGCTGGCTTTGCGGAGGCCGCAGCTCATTGTCTTGGAAAACGACGGCGCAGTTCAAATTGCCGAGCACACCCTTCCAGCGTCGCTCAAGGAGTTTGCGATCCGAGTGCACGAGACAAACCTCAAGCCTCTGTATCTGCTTGATCTTCTCCGCGGTCAGCATATGGGTGCTGGGGCCTTGAATGGCGACGGCGTGACGGCGTCGAAGCAAGATGATGTCTCAGACTCGGATAGCAGTTCAGACAGGTCCTCGGACTCGGACTCGGACACCAGTTCCGACTCTTCAGGCACAAGTGCCGACCCTGACGCAAGCTCGCCAAAGTCGCAGCTACCACACACTCTCATCTTCACCAAGTCAAACGAGTCTGCTCTCCGTCTCTCACGGCTGCTTGCGTTGCTCGACGGGTCCTTGTCCACGCACATCAGCACCCTCACTTCCACCACGCCTACACATATCCGTCGAAAGACGCTACGCGCTTTCACGACGCCTTGGTCGCCTCTGCGCCTCATCGTCGCCTCGGACCTCGTCGCCCGTGGCATCGATATTCCGAGACTGGGTCACGTCATCAACTACGACCTGCCGGCCAGCGTTGCCGGTTACGTCCATCGTGTCGGCCGTACCGCCCGTGCTGGAAGGTCCGGCTGCGCGTGGACACTTGTTGGGGACGACGAGAGTGGCTGGTTCTGGGGCAAGATTGCCAAGGGCCAGGGAGTGAGGCGGGCGCAAAAGGTGGAGCGGACCAGGATAGAAGAGATGGACGAGGAGCGGATGAAGGCGTACGAAGATGCATTGGCTAAGCTTGGAAAGGAGGCGCTCGAGACGAGAAGGAGATGAAGCAGCAGGATAATATGACAGACCAACGCCAAACACACACGTCGCTCAATGCCAATTGCGCGTACCAAGGCGAAAAGCAATGCAACGGAACCTGCTCTACTGGTTTGATGGGTCTCCGTCAACCTCGACCCGCACGGCGCCGTATCCGTTTGGCGCCGGCTGTTGACGAGCAGTCGTCTCCTCGTCGGCGGGAGAGAGCAGAGCCTGGCTGCTGTCGTCGCCGGGCTCTCCCTGCTTCCATCCCGGGGTCCGCAGGGCCGTCCACCACGCCGTGCGTTCCCTCATCATCAGGAGACCCACGATCTGCCGGCCCGGTCAGCAGTTCTCGGGGAACAAGGGGTGGGTTGCCGGCCCACCTGCAGCAGGCCAACGGCGAGCACGACGCCAAAGTCGACGGCAGACGTGGCCTGCATTGCGCCCCGCCACGGCGCCATGCAGGACTCGCCCCTGTTGTACATGTCGGCACACGACGCCGCGCCGCCAAACGGATACGCGCGGTCATCCAGGGCACGCAGCCCACAGCAGCGGTACGTATCCTGCACGAGGCGAATCGACTCGCCGTCGCGCGCAGCGAAGAGCGCGTCCCACTCGTGCTCGAGGAGGAAGTCGAGGGCGGGGGACGGCACGACGCCCTCGAGCAGCAGGGTGGCGAGGACGGCGGTGGCGACGGCCTGCAGGCCCTGGAGGACGACGGGGGCGAGGCGCGTGGGCAGGCCGGTCGGGCCGGCGTCGGCGCAGGCGTGCGAGGCGCGCAGCAGGTTCGGGTAGATGTAGGCGTTGACGAAGGCGGCGAGCGGGAGGATGCCGGCGAGGGCGGTGATGCCGGAGGCGAGGGGGAGGGAGAGGTGCGAGGTGTGGAAGTGGACGACCCTGAGGGCGCAGGGGGGCGCGTTAGCTGTGCGGCATGCGGCACGAGGACGCGGAGAGGGCTGGACGCACACGGCGACGGCGAACAGCACGACGCTCGCCTGCGACGCGGTGCGGCGCGCACTCGTCAGTCAAGGTCCGCGACGGCGCGGGTCGTGAGGCGGCACTCACCAGCATGTACACAACCCCCGGGTTCAGCATCTCGCCGGCTAGTCGTCGAGTCCTCGGCAGCGTCTCATGCGTGCGTCGCGCAGACGTCGGCAGTCGAAAGCCCGGCGAGCGATGGAGACGAGAGCTGGCGTTGCAGATGGCGCCGGGCCTGGGCGGCTCGTGTGACCGCCTCGACCCCGCCTCGACGCGACGTCATGGCGACGCCGGCGTGGACTTTGGCCGTCCCGTCTGCGCGCCGGCGTTTGCTGCCTCTTGCGTCGTGAGCTGTGGGTGAGTGACGGCATCGACGAGCATGACGGCGCGCTGATCAGCAACCGACGGAGGGTCTGTAGCTCCGTACAGACCAGACGGCATTGCAGGCGTGGCCATCCGGCGCTCGTGTCGTTGCAGGTAGTTGTCTTTCCTCCCCGTAACGTAACATCTCTGCCCCGTCGTCGGGCACGATATCTTGTAATGGTCAAAATATATATTTGCTTCCTTGCTCGGGATGCTCGAGTTTATTCTTGCGGCAGGTAAGAAAGGGAAGGAGCGCGGTTTTGGGTAATTCCTTCTGTAGATGGCGCCACTGCCCGTTTCAAATCCGTCCTTGGCGCTCCTCTGGTACCTGCAAACATTCACTTCATCACGTTTCGATCTACGTGACATGTAAAGACTCTTGTATTTCCAACTAAAGAGGGCAGAACAGGGTTTCCTTTTATCTTGTGCCGTTGGGGCCTGTGGTGCCGATGCAGCGTTGGCTACGTGTCGGACGCGTTTTTGGAGGCGTTAGACTTCGCCATTGGGGCCATTGCAGCTTTAATTGAGTCTCGAGTCATATATGCAACGAGGCTTCATTCAACAGAGGACGACGGCAACGAGGCTGGCGGGGTGCTAGATATTCTGGGCAATAAGAAAGGGGGCACGTCTCAACTATATCAAGTCTCTCTTTCTAGTTCACCTTGGCGAGAGACCCTAAGGGAAAGGAAAGCTGGTGATAGTTGGCTGGGATTAAATTTAAATAGAGAACTCTATATCATGACTAGAACATCACATTGAACTATATAAGCCTCAAGGCTTATAGCATAATATTAGGTACTCCTTAGTTACTATAACTTAGTGTATTTAATATTTTATTTTACATTTCATAAGCAAAACTAATAATACTGGCTTTTAATATAATCATCCCCTGTAGTTATATAAGAATTTTCAACTTACTCCTTAGTAATATAGTATCCCGGCGTAAATTGAGAACCGGTATATTAAAGACGGGGGCGGCGAGCGCCGCCGCCGTGGTCACCGCCGTGGGAACCGCCGTGGGAACCGCCGTGATCGGGGCCGCCGACGTGGGAACCGCCGTGATCGGGGCCGCCGCTGCGGGAACCGCGGCCAGCCATTGCGACTCCGGCAAGGGCCATTGAGAGAAGAAGAATAAGCTTCATATTGGAAAGTAAGAGTGTAGTATTTTGAGTCTGAGTGTATTGTTTTTGATGGGTATTCCTATATTTTTCTTGGGGAAGCAGCGACTTTAAATAGGTATTCGGAGAGGCAGGGTATAACATACTAGCAGTACGAAGTAGTAATATCATTATATGCCAAGGCCATTTGACGAGGAATACGGGGACTACCCCACGACAGGGGCGGTGTCAAGGGGTCTACCACCACTGATATACGGAGTGTATGGATCAACCCCTCCCTCATCTTGGAGAGAGGGAGGGCACGCTCTTGCTGAATTCATACCTACGGGCCCCTTGTCCTCCTAAGTTGCGTTAACTATTGTATGTATGTAAGTGAGTGAGACCATCCGGTCACCTTGCGAGTGCATAATAAAGTAAACGACTACGCTCGTCACAGAGCTTTGGACGACTGCGATGGTCGCTAGGCCTTGTGATCAGATGGCCTAGGTACGTGAAATCCTTGATTAAATGATCAATTAACCCCGAGAGACTTATATTTACGATTGAGTACTCCGTACTGCTCCCAGCAATAGTTTTCCTTCAGACCTCCCTCACGTTTTGCTTCAAGTATAGCTATCTGAAACTTACTTCGCCTTAATACTAGTATTAGTCGTTTAGTCGTCGCCGCACGATAAGTTTATATAGGGCTATATATTACCCCCACTTGCTCCTAGTAAACCCTAGCCTAGTTTCACTTTGTAATTAATCTCTATGATCGGCCCGTGGCCAGGGCGTGCTCACGGCAGTAGGCGATGCAACGGCGGTAACAATCTACCCCAAAGTCAGCGCTAACCACAGCAACCCCGGAGAGAGCCCTAAACGCAGCCGCGCCGCGAGCGAACGGGGGAAACGCACCGGAAGGGCACCTCATCGACGCCGAAGCGGCAGCGGACCGGACAAGGGAATAGGAGGCACC